>JBBPCX010000040.1:29605113-29633524 GCA_037974365.1 Hydrocynus forskahlii | reverse complement strand
AGTGTGTTGGGAGGAGGATGCTGAGGAGAGACTGAGTGTGTTGGGAGAAGGATGCTGAGGAGAGACTGAGTGTGTTGAAATGCTGATGAGGAGAGACTGAGTGTGTTGAGATGCTGAGGAGAGACTGAGTGTGTTGGGAGAAGGATGCTGAGGATGGAGCTGCAGGGAAGAGGATTAGAGGTTTATGGATGTGGTGAGAGAGGACATGCAGGCAGTTGGTGTGAGAGAGGACGATGCAGAAGAGAGGAAATGGAGATGGTTTATCCGCTGTGGAGACCCCTGATCAGAAGCAGCTGAAAGTAGAAGAAGAAGGAGAAACTCTTCAGATGTCTGGTTTCATTCACCGCCAGTATGAACAAGTTTCTCTAGAAGTAAATATTTTATAGCAAACCCAGCCTGAGCGACTTTTAATTCTGCTGGAATCGTAAAAAAAAACAACTGTTTAATATGATCAGACATTGGTGTTTGGGAAATTCAGTTCTTTATTAACTCTCCAACTAATATGGAGCTTCTTGAACACACTCCTATGTGTGAGACTGTAGTTTGAATGGAGTGTGGGGGTTATAGTCAGTGCTGGCTGTGTTTCAGAGCAGCTAACGTCTCTCATCCTCAGACATCCTCTCTCTTTTCTGAGCTCTGCCTTCTGTTTCCGTATCAAGGCGCTCACACACACACACTCAAAAGGAGCTTCGTGGGCTTTGGCAGCTGAAGAAGCTTTTTCTTCATTCGCTGTGTGTGAAGTGTGTATTTGTCTACATACTCTTCTGAGCCGTATCAGTCCTTTTCTCTTTTTCTCTTTGCCCTCCCCCTCCCCCACCCCCCGCGATCACGCAGTCGACCTGGAATAACAGCTGAACAGCAGCCGTTAGCTTTTATGTGCACTTTGTTGAGGCTTTCCCAGCGCAGGAGGTGTGTGTGTGTGTGTGTGTGTGTGTGTGTGTGTGTGTTGGCAGGAATCAGGGTGTTATATGTAAACCAGCTGCTGACAGAGGTTTCCTGTGGGTCACCAGGACCTCTGAGCAGCTCTTACATAAACGTTATCCGGATAGGAGCCAATGCATACGCGCACACACACTCGTACGGAGCGCAGACGGTCTCGGGGGAGGCCGGGGAAAAGTCCATGGCTCCTTATTAAGCCACTCGAATCGCAGACGAGCGCCCGCAACGACCGCGCAGCTCTGACCAGCTGCTGGGCCTTGAGCCTGGTGGCCTTTGACCTTCTTACTGCGGCCGCGGTGACCTCGTCTGACCTCGTCTGGCTACCAACAACCAACGCGCGAATGAATGGACGGGCCAGACGAGGACCGCCGAGTGAATCGGGGTCATTATGGTTTTAACGTTTGCATCCTTAAAACCAACCGAAATAGATATTAGTTTGTTTTTAGTTACTTTTAATGTTGTTTTGTGTTATTAGTGTAATATTTTGTAATCTTTTTTTTAAAATCAAGGATTTAAACAAAACACGAGCGATTGTGTTAAAGCAAATAGGAAATATTCTGTATTCCTAGTAACCACCTGGAATACCATATCAAGTTCTCCCCCCTTGAAATCAAGGATATTAATAGAGAGTTGGCCCTACTTTGCAGCAGTAATAGTCTTTGCTCTACTGAGATGTTGTGACATTGCTGTGAGGATTTGATTGCAGCCATGAGAGCATTAGTAAGGTCAGGTACCAATGTTGTGGGTCACAAACGCCACCCAAGCTAATCTCAGAAGTACTGGATGGAGTTTAATCACTCCAGGAAATCCTCTACGGGCGTTATCGTCAAATAAACAAACATTACTCACTACTGCCCTCTAAAGGTGTTATTGAGTTAGAAGGCCTGTCTGGATGCATGTAGAGGGATGGACCAACTGTCCCAGTGTCGGACGTATTTCCGGTTGGCACAGCTGAGAAGTCGCTGACTTGATGAATGAGCAGATCACATAATGTTCTGATCATATATCCTAGAATAATTACCTAATTTCTAAAACATTCAGGGCATTTACTGATTTGGCCCGAATGTGTAACGTCTTTTTTGCCTCTACCAAGTAATCCGTCTGCAACTTTTTTTTTTCCAAGAATGTGTGAGCAGAAAACACTTTCGGCCTGATTTTTCAGAGAAAGCGGTGGCTGCTTGTCTCAGGAAGTCATCTCTCGCTCTCCAGATGTGCTGCTGTAGATTCAACCGCCGTCCTCGCTTATCTCAGCCAGCACATCCTAACCAACACATTTAGAACTTATGATGGTCACAAGGGGCATCTGTTGGTGTGTGTGAGAGTTAAAGGACTTGGGAACATTCGTAGGTTCAACCTTGAGGTCCTTTTATGTGAGCAGAGTCAGTTGATTCATCTACAGCCAATCCTCATGAGTGAGTGTGTGTGTGTGTCTGATGATTTCTGTTTCTATCACTTTTTTATATACTGTCACCCTCATCTCTCTGCAGTTTGCTTTGAATCACCTTGTTTGTACAAAAATATTATTTAATTCCTTTCAAACTGTCTTATCCTTGGAATATTGAGTAGATTAAATGAAAGAAACAGGAACAAATGTTTTTACTGCAACGTGCCTAAAGACACAAGGAACCTAGATAAAGGAGTTCCAACCACTTCAGCACCACCAGTATACTGATCACCGCCTGATCATCTGGAGTCATCTGCTCCTGTTTCTTCACTGGTTCAGGACTTCAGTTAGCTGGTCTTTGCTTGAATGATTCATATTTAAGTCACTGTGTGGCTTAATAAACAAAAAACATTCCTCGAAACTGGTCAGGTTCAGGGACTGGACTGGAAATGAGAGTCTTTGAAAGTCCTTCAGGAAGCCTGGAGAACTGTTCCTCAAGACTTCATTAAAATATAAGAGAGTCTGGATCTTTGGAAGCAAATGATAAGTAGATGAGGTTGTTTGTGCATTTGTGTTGTCTGAATCTGTGATGGTCGGTTTTGATCATGTACTATTTTGAATTCACTCAGAAAGGGTTTGCTTTCAATCATCAGTAGCTCTGTGCGGAGTGTGTGATCCCTCTCAGGCAGTTTGTAAAGCAGTAAAGCAGATCAGCACTGACTTCTGCTCCTGTGTTTGTCTTTCAGGATCTTCGCAAGCAGGTAGCTCCGCTACTGAAGAGCTTCCAGGCTGAGGTGAGTACTCTGTCTTTATAGTTTTGTCTGTGCGTGTTTGTGTGGTTTGGATGTGTGTTACTTTTGCACATGCTCAAAACCAAAGCCTCAGACTTACACACAAACACACAATCATACTCAAACGAGTGGGGTGGTCCTCCCTCTCCCTCATCACTCAGTATAACTGTCCTCTCTCTCTCTGGTTGGGTAGGGTGGTCCTCCCTCTCCCCATCACTCAGTATAACTGCCTTTATTGCTATTAATTGATTGTGTGATGGTAAGAGTCCCTAGTGGGTAGACTTGGTTATGAATAAATTAGAGGTTAAAATTCATGTTACGTCACTGTAGGAACAGATTTGTGTCGTATATAATAGAGTATTCAGTTGAATCTGAACCTCAGTTCAGAAATCGAACCTGAACTTCTGAGCTGTTCCACCTTAAGGGAGTGCAGTTTCAGGGTGGTGGTTGCTGAGTAATCACTCTCAGTTCGCTGCATCAGCTGAGGCATTATAAATAAACCCCCTCTTTAAGAAGAAATGTCCCAAAAATTCCTCGCAAGTCTCTCTGTGCCTCCCTCCACTCTAGCTTCTTTCCTTCCTTTCCTGTTTTCCCTTCTGTCAGCAAGTTCATCCTGACCTGGACCAGGTCAGAGAGAGAGAGAGTGAGAGGGAGTGAGTGGGAGTTCAGGACTACAAAAGAGAAGTGGATCTCTCTCTCTCCCTCTCGCTCTCTCTCTCTCTCTCTCTCTCTCTCTCTCTCTCTCTCTCTCTCTCTCTCTCTCTCGCTTGCTCGCTCGCTCTCACTCTCTCGCTCACTCTCTCTCTCTCACTCACTCGCTCTCTCTCACTCACTCGTTCTCTCTCGCTCTCTATCACTCTCTTTTGCTCGCTCTCTATCACTCTCTTTTGCTCGCTCTCTATCACTCTCTTTTGCTTGCTCTCTTGCTCTCTCTCGCTCTCTCGCTCTCTCTCTCTCTCTCTCTCGCTCTCTCTCTCTCTCTCTCTCGCTCTCTCTCTCGCTCTCTCTCTCTCTCTCTCTCGCTCTCCCCCTTTTCATGATGCGCTGAACCCTCAGGCCATGTTTAAATTGCATCCTGTATAAAAAAAGACAAAACATCATTCCTCCCCTTTCCCAGCAGAGACAGGGAGAGAGAGTGCCGAAAGCTCTGCTTCTGATGTTCCGCTCAGATACACAGTCTCCCCTACAGTCCGTCCATTCCTTCATTACCCCCCGCTCTCCTCCTCTTCCTCCCTCTGTTTTAATCGCGGTGTATCTCGTTCGCCCCGATCCTTCACGGGTCTATTTGAGTAACAGCGACTGTGCTCCTGTTCTCTGACCTTCTAAAAGGAGATGTTCCCATTTTTCCCGCTTTTCGGCTCCTGGAGCTCATTTACGCCTGATTTTCTTTTGTCATCCCTTGCTTTCGGCAGGAGGCGAGAGAGTGGTGTTATGCGTGGAGGAGAGGTCTCTCGACCCGGGTCTCTCGCCCTGGCCCATCACTGACCCCAAACAATGCAATGTGACAGATCTGCCCACAGCCTGACTAGAACATGGAGAACTTTTTGTGTGTATGGTTTTGTGTGTTTGTTTTTAGGTTTTTTTTTTTTTGTGTTTCTTTAGTATGAAGAAAAATGAGATTCCCACAAATCTCCAGGAGCAGTCGGTCCGAAAATCATTTTTCAACTCCATGTTTTCATACTTCCCTGATAATTGAGTTTAGTTTTAAATGATTTTACCGTTTTATATCTTATTTGTGTTACTTCTAATGATGGTGGCCTAGTGGTTAGGGAGTTGCCCCTGCAATCAGATGGTTGTGGGTTCAAATCCCAACATTGCAACTGTCATCACTGAGGTGCCCTTGAGCAGGTACCGTCCCCACATGCTGCTCCCTGGGCGCCCTCGTTGGTGGCAGCCCCCTGCTTCACTTGGTGAATGGGTTAAATACAGAGAGAGAATTTCACACTGTTCCTACTGTGTGCTGTGGTGTGTTCACACGTGACTATAAGGGGCCACTTTCCTTTCCTTCACTTTACTTAGTGTGTCAAAAATTGACATTAAAGGCTCTTTCATTGATGAACGTTGACTGTGGGCAAAACTAGGCTCCTGGATGCACCAGAGTCAGAGTAGGTGGGGTCATGGCTGTGGGTTCTGTGATGTGGAATTCCATAACATGACTTGAGCACATTTAACCGCGATGCAAATTTTGTGGCTCAAGCTCATAAAATCTTAATTGGAATCTCGTGGTTTGTGGTAATTAGACTCTTGTAGCTCAAGTACATTGACAATCGGAATCTTGTGGCTCAAGACTACAATCACTGTGATCAGGATCTCCTGGCTCGGGCACATTTTATGGTGATGGGAATCTCGTGGCTTGAGCAGATTTTAAGGTGATAAGAATTTCATCTCTCAAACATTTTACAGTGATCAGAATCTCGTGGCTCAGGCACGTTTTAGACTGACTGGAATCTCTTGGCTCGAGCCCATTTAGCAGAAATTGGAATTCCATGATCTAAGCACATTTTGCTTTGATTGAAAGCCCGTGGCTCGAGCACATTCTAGGGTGATTGAAATCACGTGGCTCGGCATGTTTTGAGGCGATAGGAATCCAGTGACTCCAACACAGTGACATGAATCTCATGGCTAAAGCATATTTTAGGCTGGTTGGAATCCCGGCGATCAGGCACATTTCCTGGTTATCAGAATCCCCTGCCTTGAACCCAATTGATTGGAATCCCATTGCTTGAGCATGTTTACAGTCACCAGAGTGTACAGTTTGAAATGGTGTATGGTGATATACTTTTACAGCCTGTTCACTTGGTCGTTAAACTTCTAGCTTGCTGCTTAACTTCTACCTTTGCCAGAATTTTGACACAAACATCTCCCACAGCCAAGTCGGGTGCCGGTATTTCATTTTTTATTTGCCGACGCAACCCATTAGTCCCTTGCGAAGTCGTGGTTCAGAGTTGCAGATTTTTTCTTAGAATAATTGTTCGCAGAAACCCCAGAGACAGCAGACGCCTTTTTTTTTTTCTCCGGAATTTATAATTTTTCATGCATCTTAGTGCTAAATTATTGAGAAAAATATAATTTACTGATTTTGTAACACAAATATTAATGTAAATGTATATAACTGTATACATTTTTTGGTGCTGTCCAGAGAACACAAAGCAACCATATGAGAAATCGTGTGATGGTGAAATACCGCTGTTCTCAGAGGTGGGCGGTTTGAAAGAAGCCAATCGGAAAGATCATTAATTTCCCCTTGTTGCTGATTGGCTGCTGCCCTGTGACGCATTTCTGGCAGGTGCAGTCCAGCGTTCCTGCAGTTTACTGTGTGCAGCTATCTTTTAAAAAAGAGTTTACCTTTACATTTGTAAGGGTAATGCATTAAGCTGAGTTTAAAATGAGCGTTTTGGGTGCATATTTATGGTTTAGACTATAAAAAGGGGCATTTGTAGGCTTTTTTTTTCACCTCTTCACCAATTTCTCACAGTTGCAGTTGCTCTTAGAACATAACCCCTGCAGATTTCGGGAGTTGAATGTAATTGTCATTTCTTTAAGTTAATGCCAGCATTTTACAGTTTGAAGGTTAACTGATGAGATCGCTTCGGGATGTATCACTTCGTGTCTCTGATATTGTGAACTCCCAGTTGTGGTTTATTCTGCTGGGATGCTTCCATCCTGCATAACCTGCGTTTTCTTCCATCTGCAAGAATCCACTGCCTGTTTTACCCTCGGCCCTCCAGTGTTCGACACGCTCCACCCTGACTTTCCTAGCGCTTCAGCTCCTGCCGCTCCGAAGCCTGCGACCCTCCGGCTGGATCCGAGGCCTCGCCTGGCCCTTCTTATCCGTGCAGAACTGAAGCAGCCTCCTCTTCTCCCTCCTGCAGCTCTGCATGAATAAAAGAACAACCCCCGTTCTCACGCCATCGCTCCTCTCGCTCTCCTGATCCCTCTTTTGATTTTGTTAATGGTAAGACAATGGAGGATGAATAATAGGAGTTAATGGGGACTTAAATTTGTCCTTTTGCTTGTACGAAGAGTTTTTTTCCCCCTTTTGTAGCGACAGCCGCTGAATGATGGATGAGGGGTTGAATTTTTCATTGAGATTCTGCAGGTCCCCACCATGGAACGCCACAGCCAGCGGTGAGCGCTACACTCGAATGCGCTCCAGCCGGCGTGGAGAAGTTCTGTCTCTGAAAGCGCGAGAGGGAAATCTGTTCTCTCCTTGAGGCCTGAAAGCCATGGCATGGGTCTTCAGAAGATTTGAGTTGTGCTTTAGAAGCTTGCAGAAAGTCCTGAAGTCCACACACTCTGTGGCTGTTAGGGTTACAGGCTCGTGTGTGTGTGTGTTGAGGGGGGGTAGGTAAAGTGACAAAACACATTTGTGTGTAATTCAGGCCAAGTACTACAAACTTTTTATGCCATTTTGTCAGATTGTTCCAGTAGTTTCCAACATGGTTTTAGAAAGGGAAACTCCAGTGTTTTTTTTTTTTTTTTTTTTTTTGCCATGTTAAAAATGGAATATTTTTGGGTCTGTGGTGTCTGAGCCTGATCCTTTTTTGTCCAAGGCCTTCTCAACTGACATCCCACTGTACAAGACTTGACACACAATCATGTTTTTTCTGAAGACCCCAAGCCATTTGGTCTGAAGTCTGAAACCCGATGCTGTGGTCTGAAAACATCCTAAACCTACACCATAACAGCGGTGGTCACAGGAGGCCTTCAGTCTGGAGTGCATTCAACCAGCACGGCTCAACAGCCAGGGGGTTCCATCGTTCTCCTCTGGAGACAGAAAGGTGGTCTTCATGTGGGATATCCCATCATGTTTGAAAGTGTAGTTGTCCTCTTGCTCTCATTTTCATGAAACACATCAATGAACGAACAGTTTTTAAGCCATTTTTGCCACCGTTTTGAGCTGTTGCCATGGTAACATGGTTCCCCATCAAAAGGTACTGGCCATTTTGAAAAGTCAAGCTTGAAGACTGCAATTGAAACATAAAGACTTGTCTCATTCTGAGGAACGAGGTGATAAATTGAGCCTCGGGTCATTAAGTGTGGTTACAGTCGCAGAAGAACGTCCCAGCCTTGTGTCTTGGGGTTCGCGCTTTTTTTTTTTTCCCGTTTGGCCTGAAGACGGCAAGACACAGCCTGTGCTTGTCCTAACAGATGTAGCAGTGACTGGTCATTAAGCAGCTGTTCTCATTAACGGCCGTTTACGGCAGCTGCCAGAATCACTTACGGTCAGTTCCAGCATTTCAGCTGATTTTCTGCCCCTGGTTCCCCTTACAGCTCCAGATTTTGCTGACTGGGTTCATTGTGCAGTGTTAGGTTTCACCACGGAGGTAATAAAGTCACACTCTTAAGTGTCCTTTGTCTTGTTTTGGGATCAGAGTTAAAAATGAGAGATGAGTCATTTCGTTTGCCGCAGAACAGCAGTAGGTCATAAACTAGAGCTGTGAGCTGGGAACGGCAGACAGGACCTCTTTGCTGATTATCAATAAGTGTCACTTCGCAGTAAGACTAGCCTTATGAAAGTTTTGTTAATGGTTGTGAATTAGTTTATGAACATTTAATGTGCATTTAAAATCGTAGTTAATAAGCTTTCATAACATAGTTAATAGCCTGTCATACAGATATTAGTCACTTTTAATTAAAAAGTTGTCATATAGTTAATAATCTGTCATAACTGTTAATATGTGCTTATAATAATTATAACAGCTTATTAACTATATTACAGCATATACAACTAGTTTTAAAAAGTTGTGAACATAGTTAATACCATGTCGTAACAGCTATTATGTGCCTATAATTAATAAGCTGATCTAACATAGTTAATAAGCTGTCATAACAGCCAATATGTGCTTATCATAATACGCTTTTTTAATAAACTGTCTTATAGTTAATAAGTTGTCATAACAGCTAAGAGTGGTTATAATGATTAATAAGGTGTCATAACATTTTCAATAAGCTGTCATAACATAGTTAATAAGCTGTCATAACAGAATAAATAAACTCTTTATGTAACAGCTATGAGCTGTCATAGTTGAGCTGTCAGAACAGCTAGTAGTGGTTATAATAGTTAAGCTGTCATAACATATTTAATGAAGTCTATGTAACAGCTAATGAGCGGGCATAGTGTAGTTAATAAGATGTCATAACAGCTAATAAGGGGTTATAATAGTTAATAAGCTGTCAGTTAATAAACGCTTTATATAACAGCTAATGAGCTGTCATAGTGTAGTTAATAAGTTTTCATAACAACTAATAGTGGTTATAATAGTTAATAAGCTGTCATAACAGAGTAAATAAACTCTTTATGTAACAGCTATGAGCTGTCATAGTTGAGCTGTCAGAACAGCTAGTAGTAGTTATAATAGTTAAGCTGTCATAACATTTAATGAAGTCTTTATGTAACAGCTAATGAGCTGTCATAGTGTAGTTAATAAGTTGTCATAACAGCTAATAGTGGTTATAATGGTTAATAAGCTGTCATAGCAGAGTTGATAAATGCTTTATATAACAGCTAATGAGCTGTCATTGTGTAGTTAATAAGCTGTCATAGCAGCTAATAAGTGGTTTTAGTAGTTAAGAAAGGGCATCTGATGCTCAGACGTGACCTTTGTGATCTGAATCCAGAGTGTTGGTGTTGAGGCCTTTTCAGGCCTGTTTGTCACGCCACTGCACACCACACACTATCTTTCTGACTGAGTTCCAGCAGTGTTACCGCTGCACTTGGGTCGTCGTCTTGTTCTCACACTGCTATTTTAGCCCGTGTTCGTCTCTGAGCTCTGTGTGGGAAAGCGGCCGCGATGGTTCGGGTGTGGTCTCGTTAAACGCTAATGTTCTCAATTGTGCTCTGGCCTCGGGAGAGACGGAGGCTAAATACAGTTCACTCACCCTCTTACTCAGACCAGCGGCCAGGAAAACCGCAAGCACACACAAAAACACACTGACCAATATAGCCTGCATCAGATTTCAGTTCTGAATGTCTAAACTGCTGCTGTTTGTTTGTGCTTGTTTAAACGATCTGCTACTATTTGCATTTAGCATCACTGAATTCATACTAAATCAATCTGGTTGCGATTAAAAAAAAAATCTAACAATTCTGCCAGTCTGAGAAATGATTGTGAGGTTAACAGAAGTTGAATGACTGGGAATAAAGTTGTAAGCAAACGCAGAATTCGTCATATTTCAAGTAGAGATGAAATTGCGTATTGGATAACCTGATTATAAAGGTAACTTTAGATAAAGACTGGCCTGACTGACATGTTTGTTTGTTCATGGTTATTAACATCTTAATAAGCTGTCATAAGAATAATAAGCTGTCATAACCGTAATAAGCAGTTACAGTTAATTATCACAGTATCTGATGAATAACATCTGATGAAACTGAGTGACGAGGAATGTTAGGTCAGTAGGCAGTGACTTTTTAAAAAAATACATGTATGATTAATAATAGGCATCTTTTATAACGGTGATCTTGTGTAAAGTGGTGTCAGTAATGCAGTGTAGTATATATCATTTGTCCAGAGATTTCTTAAAATATTGAGCGAAATACTTAACACGTGCATAAGCCTTTAATGAAAATGGACACAAACCTTCATAAACATTTATAAAGGCTTATTCCTAAAAGTTTCAGGGGTGGTATTTGTAGAATAAGATTTAATAAATGTCAGTGAAGGTTTATGTCAGTTGTTATGAAGGACTTATATGGGTGTTATGTAGCCTTATGAGTGCTGACCTTCAGTATTGTTACAGTGACTCAGCAAATATGAACTGTTAGTCATGAAGATTAGACTTCTTTTTACTTTAGAGTGCTGGGGCTTTGACAGATTGATTGAGATTGACATGATAGAAGTACATTGTTTTAATGGAAGTGAGCGACTGAGTATCCCATACAGTCAGTTTGAACGCACTGAACTGTCTCCCTCACCCCAGGAATCCAGCAACTGGAAAGCACCCAATAGTCTGTTAGTTAAAGACTCCTGAGCATCTTCTTGTGCACGAGTCCTTGAAAGCCAAGCTGTTACACATCAAATGTGTCAAAACGAACCAGACCGGACTAAACAGGGCAGTTGTTTACGAAGGCCCAAGAAAACAAAAAAGGTTATTAAATATATAATAAAACTCGCTTATTAAATAGTGGTGGCCAGATACAACTGAATATTAATGAATGATGACTGATTTTTTCATGATTGGTAGAAACAGGGAAAGATGGAGATATGAAAATAGGGTGCCTGGACTTCATTGGTGGAAGCTCGATTAGTGGGTTGAATTAAAAAAAAGTGTGTGTTGGATTCTGAGGCCTATTTAATCTCCGTGCAGACCCGTGTTCTCACACTAGAGCAGCGACGCCGCAGCTTGCTTGAAAGTTTCAGACTGGGACTCTTGTTCCGGTTCCCCACGACAAGAGCAGCCAGTGAGAAGAGCACACGCTCTCAAGTCCGCCTGGACCGTTAATAAAGGTTGTTGAAGGCTGTAATTCGCACTCCACATCTGCTTTGGGCTTCTAGAGTGAACTGCAGCACCTCCTCGCCTTAAAAGCCCCCAGTCTGGGTCTTCACAGGCTATTTTTAGTAACAGCAGGAAATCCCTAATAAGGCGCCTTAGATGGTTTAAATTTAGGTGAAGTTAGTTTACCCTGCCGTCCCTCAAGATCTCCACAGCTGTGCTCCACTCCAGACACGAGGCCCGTCAGGTGGGGTCTCGCCCCCTACGGAACCAGCCGGGGGTCCTGTGGTGTCTAAATATGTGAAAGTTTTGGTGCCCCTTTTTTTGTGTGTTTAAGTGCAAACCTAGACAGACTTGGATTAAGGGACGTTGTGTATGTGTGTGTGTATATATATGTATGTAATATGTACATAAATATAAATGTGTATGCATTTATATATATATAAAGCAAGAAGGTCTGTCTGAACAAAACCTTGGATCTCCAAAGAAGTGTTTTTATACGTTTTTTTATACAGTACTGTGCAAAAGTTTTAGACACCTGTGCAAATTGTTTGAAGACCTTTTATTCAGCAGTGCAAAACACAAGTGAACTTTAGAGTAAATCCAGACAAACAAGAAAGGAGCTAAAAAGTATCAAGATTTCTTTTTTTTCTTTCTAAAAAGTAGTTGACATTTTGTGGGCAGGTTAGAACAACACAGGTTTCGTTCCAGATTTCAGCTCAGTGTCTCCAGTCATTACTTGGATTTATAAAATTCAAGAATCAACCCACAATTTAATTGAATGAGGTAAAAAGAATCAATCCAGGTGTGTGATGGAGCGAAGTAAAACTATTGTAATATATTGTAATATTATTTTAAGTGTAAAATTATTGCAATAAGCCGTTTACCGCTGGTCAGTAGTGCACAGCTTTTTATAATTTTCTCAGGTGCTTTAAGACTTTTTACTGTGTGTGTGTACACATATATGTATGAATGTGTGTGTATATATGTACACACACACACACAAACACATTACTCAAGTAATGTGTGCAATTGTGTACTAAACATTTTATGTAAATGATGATTAATAGTTATGAATATTTATAATTAGGACTGGGTGTGTTCAAACTTTGGCATACGACTGTACCGATGTTGGTTCTAGTGAAGTCTGGGTCATGGTATGGTAAACTTAAAAAAAAAAAAAAAAAGGTGTCATCCCTGTCGTCTGAGTCACTGGAAAGGCTTCGCTGAGTGTGACAGTTCCATCTAGAAGCTGGTGTTCACCATGTCATATGCTTCATAGAGCTGGTTCAGGAGGTCCTTCTTCTCCTTCTCGGGCAGAAAGCAGGACTTTGCTGCATTCAGGTTCTGCAAAAAAGTCAGGTCATACTCAAGTCACAAGTCGTGCAACTATGAAGAATATTTTGCAGCTGTTCACAGGCTGCAGTTTAGTATAAAGCCATTCACTGTAACTAGGAGCAAAGTCTCGACACTAAAAGTATCATTTATTTAGCCCATGAACAGACTATTGTGCTGAACCCAATGGGGTCAGGCTCTCTTGCGGTAGCTGGTGGCCTGGAGGCTAGAGAGTTGCCCTTCTGATCAGAGTGTTCAGAACTGCTATTGGCACCACTGAGGTTCCCTTGAGCAAGGCACCATCCACACACACTTGCTCCCTGGGTGCTGTGCTGCTGGCTGCCCACTGCTTCACATGGTGAATTGGTTAAATGCAGAGACGGAATTTCACACTGTGTGTTGTGGTGTGTTCACACGTGACTATAAGGGGCCACTGTACTTACTTACTTTACTTACAAGGCTGTATTAAGGCATTTTGGGGCCCTGGGTTAACTGTCATGGGACTCCACACCCCTATCAATGCACCAACAGTATTCAGCATGAAAAAGAACTTCACATCAGACCATTTAACACTGACACTCATCACAATGAAACAGCCTAATTTAATAGTTGCAATGTTGTAGAGTTCTGAGTGAGGTTAATGGTAGCCGGGTAGTTTGTGATTGCAGTTAGTAAAGTGGCCCCCTATAGATGCGTGAACACGCCACAGCACACATTGTGAACAAATAAATTCTTTCTCTGCATTTAACCCAGTGGGCAGCCAGTGATGTAGCACCCAGGGAGCAGTGTGAGGGGATGGTACCTTACCTCAGAGGTGCCACTTGTGGTCCTGGGATTCTTCTGATCAACTCCCTAATCACTAGACCCTCATTTTTTTTTTGCAAGTGTGACATTACATACAAGGGTTAAATTGAAAAAGAAAAAAAAATGTATAGAATCATGAATTCCACCCAAAACTGTCTTTTCCACCTACAATGAAGTAGCAGACAGATGTGTTACTGAACACATGCCTGGTCTGTGTGAGCAGAAAACCTGTGTAGAGGAAGAACAGTCCCTCACCAGCCTCATAAACTCCTCCTCAGTGAAGCCCATGTATTTCTGCGCTGTCTCGTAGTCGCAGTGCAGGGTGGAGTGGAAGACTGTCGGGTCGTCTGTGTTCAGAGAGAAGTTTGCCTTGTCCTCCTTGAACCTCCACAGATAAGACAGACAGCAGCAAAAGAGTTAGAGAGAGGGGTCCACCAGGGGGCTTACAGGAGACACTAGACAGGCAATAAATGAAGTAAATTAAGATGAGAACTGGGACGTATAACCTAAAATTATGGTGATTATGGTTATACCTATAATAATAATAATAATAATAATAATAATAATATTTCTGAATGATATTGTGCAGCCCAGTGAGACAGAAATTGCTTTAAGAATGAGCTAGTTTATGCCTGTTTGTGTGTGTGTATAATAACAGCAGAGCAAGAGACGAGTCAAGTTTATTATATTAAATACAAAATACATTTCTTTGAGAACTGGCTTGCTGAAGAGACCTTACAGGCATATTCAGATGTATTGTACACATTTTTACCTCATATGTAATTTTGAACTACATCTCCTCTCGAAAGTCACTGAAAACTTGTCAAAAATGAATATTGCTGCATGCATGTTAAAAAACTTACACTATTGTGCATTTAATTGATAGTGCATAAGTTTACCACTACACTTCACATTTCATCATCAGCCACTTCTGCTGAAGCAACAAAGCCACCAAACTTGACCAAGCTGGCTGCTTTGCAGGGGTTTTTTTTTCAGTTTGCAAGTCTAATGCTGTCATTTTAAAGCAGAGTGTAATCTTGTATCTGGCATGAATACACTCTCCTTTAAGTTTGGTTCTTATAGGAGAACCCAGTGGCATTCAGGAGGAAAATGTCATTCATTTTTCCCCACAGGCATGAAACAGGCTAAACCCAGGGTTAACTACAAATGACAAGAGTCTCAGAGGCCAAATGACTGCATTTTCCATAGTTCACATGCCAATTTAACACCGGGCATGCTGGAATCATATGAGTATCAGCAAACAGCTGTTGCCAATAATTAAAAAATAATTGGCATCAGACTCATTTTTAGATTTTACCAAAATTTCAAACCTACATTGTAGTTATCGATGTTATAGTTGTGTACTCTAGAAGAGCACAATGTTGAGGGCGCTAAATGCTTTACATACTGCAGTAAAATGTCTGCATTGTATTAATGTTAGTGCATTTGTAGCCCTGGAGAATTAAATGTTATGTTTTTCTGTAATGCAAAGAAATATAACTGACTGAGAAACTTCATTTAGCCATCAGAAGAACTGTACGCGTGTGTGCCCTTGCATGTTTGTTTGTTTTTTTTTGCATTTTTCTGTGTAACCAGCCAAGTGTGTGTGTGTTTTATCTAATGTTGATTTGTGTTTTATTTGTCTATTGTGGAAATTACAAAATGGCCTTGCATTTTTGGAAAGGTGCTAAATTAATACAACTATATAAATCAGAAGGCACTAGATAAATGTAAATGACTTATTATTATGCTCCAAATAATAATAATAATAATAATCTGTCATTGTTATAAATTTTATGAGTTAAACTGGCATCAACATCAGCATGAGATATATCAGAAGAAATATACTGGCATCAGCCCACAGTTCCCACATCAGTGCAGTCCTGTTTAATTCTGTATCATAGGGGCATTTTGTTGCAGTTCATTATTCAGTGCTGTGAGGAGGATCTGACTGGGACACTCACCTGATGAGTGGGTGCTTAGTAAAGTCTGGGTCACAAGCTCCTGTCAGTATACTGGAGATTGGACACATCTGAAACACACACACAAACTCACTGTCACAATGCACCACGGAGGAAGAGCTGCATTTCTAAAATGCCACTTCACCACAAGAGGGCAGTATGGCATCAGATCAAATACCTGAATTCTTTCTAAGTGTGCTCGGTTAGGGTACATTTGCATGTGGTGTGCGGATGCAGACAGACAAGTGAGGTTAAAACAAATGCCAGAAAATTTATTTTGCATGTGGTTTATTTAACGGCAGTTCTTTTACGTTCTTTATTTGCAAAAACAGAAAATGATAAAGCTTGCTTGTACCGTAAATGCAGAACGGCAATCTGTGGTGACTCATTTGCAGAAGAGTAAATCATGACTCTTGTCATATGATTAATCATGATGATGAGTTACTAATGACAAATGCTATTTTACAGTATCATCTGTGTGTTGTCCACAGAACATCATTGCTTTATAACCGTTCTAATGCTGAAAGACTGCAAAATTACTGTATATTACTCATGCGTTACTTTTTATCAGCATCTCTCAAACTGCGTGCCCATTGTGCGTAGTAAGTGCCACTGGAGCCCAACTCACCCCCCCAATGAACTTAGCGTACATTGGTTGGTACATATATTCCACTGAAATAATGTTTACGGTCTACCTTTTGTAAACAGGGACCTCTTTTAGTAGATATGCCCAAAGAGCATTCAATAAACTATTACAATGAAAAAAGGACCAAGAAGAGAAACAACTTTTAGCACCCTTGTGACCCACCATTTGAGATCCACCGCTCTGAATGATTTGTGTAAATAACTCAAGTACGGTTACTCGTGAATAAGGTACTGAATTTAGGTAACTTACTTCAAAATGCATATCTTTCTCGAGCAGCTGTTTGTACAGTCCTTGGTCTTCGAGTGTGTGGTAGCCATGTCCAATACGCTCGGCTTTCAGGACCTCCACAGCCTGTGGGATCGAATGCATAGAATATATGTCAAAGGCACACTTTAGAGGGAAACATCTACTTCAGCTGATGAATGCAGACAGATAGAAACGATTCGACATGATTAAATAGTAAAACAGTCGAGAATAGTCCCCAGGATTTGGTTCCAACTCCCTGGTTATCTCAGCTGTTGGTTTGATCAAACTAGAGAGGACAGGCAATTGGAATAAAACCCTGAGGAGGATTTTTACTTTCTGGTCCCAAATTAACCACCTCTGGGTGTGTACCAGTTCTTAACCAGATCAGCAAAACTTTTTATTGTTAAAGCCTTTCAACAATGCGTGTTTATTTTGAAAACCCTCTGGCATCAACTGCTAACATATTGTGTCTGTGACTGGTCATTTTAAGCCTCACACCAGACGCTAGCCTGCAGGCCAGCAGTCCAAATGAAATTAGACTAATATAATAAACACACAACCCAACGCACATTGAACAGCTTGGTAGCTTTTCTCAGCAAAGCCTCAAAATAAAAGTACAACTGCATTTATATCAAAACTGAGCTTTTTCTTTGGCGTGTTTCCCTGGTCATTTTAAACTCAGTTCTATACAGTATATAACTGTATATGCTGCCATACTCTTTAAAATCCAAAATCACTATCTTGTTTTATCTCCCAATAAGACTAAACAGTGTCTTCTAAATATGATTATCATCTGAATATTATCACCATGCACAGGGGAAAGACATCCATTATCGAGCAAAAATGCTTAGCTATCATAAAGATCCGTATTCGGAGGATTCACTCGGACGTCCCATAAGGGAAGGAATGATTCTGATTCACTCTGACTTTAATGGATAGACTTTGAAGGACAGAGAAAAGGAAACCACTGGAGCTTTTCCATTGGCATAGGGAACTGTGCCATACTGCAAACAAATGTTTTTACATCACAAATAAAGCAGCCAAGTAGGTGGGAGCCTAGTGGGTAAAACACTTGCCTGTGAACCCTATGATGACAAAATTGCAGGTTTAACCCCCCCCCACCCCCCACACACACACACACACTTTCTAGGACTGTGTCCTTGAGCAAGACACTTAACCCTCAGTTGCTCCAGGGGGACTGTCCCTAATGATTGTAAGACGCTCTGGATAAGAGCCATAGCCAAAAATGGCAGCTGTATTTGGGATGCGGGATCACGGTACAACCCGTGCCTGTGCTGTCACGGCTCAGCTTGATGGTAGTGCCAAAAGCAGGCCGCAACCGAGCCAACTGCAACACTGCTTTCTGATTGGCCAAAATGTCATCGCAATATAGATAGAGGCCACTGTTTTTTTTTCCTATAACGCTAACAAATGTATCTTTAACGCTGTGAGAAATGTGAAGGGCCACCAGGACATCACTAACAAGTCAGCTGGGTATTTGTCGCATAGCTAAAGAATTCCAAAAAAAAAAAAATTAACTCAGACAAGACTCTAAACAATAATAAACAATAATAAAAAAACACAATAACAAATGCAGTACTAAAAGAACTTTCCACTGTTTCGACTCCATGGACGCGGTTCTGGGATGACAACTGGCCATAAACTGGGTGGAGAGAATTGGGCTGCAGGCACGTCAGAAACTCTGTTACCGGGCTGAGATACACTGGAAAATCAAAGCGTGCTGCAAATTCCATGCCATAGCAGTATGGTTTAGGTCCAGCTTGGTTCCTGTACGTCTGTGGAAAAGTGCCTCATGAAACAGCTACACTACTATATACACTGCTTATCTACTGACTGTATTAAAGTATGCAGTCTGACAGTATACAGTATACACGACGCTATTTCTAACACAGTCACTGTGTTTTTGTGGGGTGAGGGGTAAGTATGGCTAGATTATTACTCCTCTGTTCTCCCGGTGGAATGAGAAAATTTAAATCAATTTTGTGTCATGGTTTAGTGATAAGGGCCCTGAGGCACATCCAGCTGGGATCCATCCACTGATCCAACAGTGCTGTTAAAGAGGTTTCAGGGAAAAGATTTTTAACATTAGTCAGATGATGTTGGGCACATTGTAATTCTTCACATCCTGAACTGAACATTTTTATGTCACAGAAGGATCGCTGAAACGCAAGATGGGCTTTTGGTATAGTTTGGAGTTGTGAAATTATTTTATACACTTCGGGACACATTCTGAACACATTTATACTTTAAGAGAAGTGAAGAAAAAAAGTGTGTACAAGAGTTTGGCAACCACAACAATGACTAAAAACAAGAGCTGTTCACCTGATAACTAGACAAGATGACTATACAAGATATTCAAGATTATGAAAAATATGTGAAAAAATGCTGGTAGTATGGTCGGATATACAAAGCACTTCACAGCCAAGAAAAAGCTTTGGCTGGCACAGGAATAGAGATGCTGGCCCACTGTGCAATGCTGTTGCTCAGAGGGTAATCTTACCAGTGGTAGTAAAATAAAAGATGTATGCAACATAATACTTAGATACACAAGGGGTATTTTGAAATTTTTGTGGTCTGAAACATTTCAAAAAACGTTTTGAAATTTTCACCCTAGGTATGTTTGATGAAAAAATGAAGTATTTAAAAAAAAACAACTCCTTGCTACCTGTTAAGCATGAGGGAGGAAGCTGGACCTGTTTTGCTTGGGGTATTATTTTATCTTTCTCTTAAAATGACAATAAAACAAGAGCTTAGTCTACAGAGAGGTTTTTCATGTAATATCTTTATGAAGAGACTTTGAGTCATCTAATATCCCAGACATCTGGTTCTGATCACCACCACTATAAATAACTGTGACTTTCTCTAGAATGGAGAGTCTCATTTCAAACCACCTTTTTCCCTCTTAACAATTTAATTATGCAAACAAAATTGCAATTCCTCTTTAAGTAAAAAAAAAAAACACTGTACAATTAGTAAATTAACAGTAATGGTCATTTTCAGAATTTACATTTAACCTGCACTGGATATCTACCACGTAAACCTGACGTAAAACAGGCCAAGATGGACGGGTGCCAGGTGGATAATAACCTACAATCATTTCACACCTTCAATATAGTTTGTTTACTTTCAGCATGAACAGCATGAGCACACTTAATAAGACCATGTGCTGTAAGAATACTCTGCACAGTGTTGAGCTTATACACCCAGATAACGATGTCACTATTCATGCAATGGGGGTAGCTGAGGTCTGTATCTGGAACAAACACTCACCTCTCTCACCACGGATGGGGAGCCCACCTCACCGGCGTGGACTGTTCTGTGGATGCCGCTTCGCAGAGCTTCCTGTCAACAACAGATTCTGTCACACACATACAGAGCCAACCGAGCACAACCTGGAATATGGTCTGAACATAGACAACAGCCCTGTTTAAATAACACTATCCACCCACATGCAAAGAAACTTGTCCACACAGTTGACCCCTTAAACCCAAAACCCTGTGTGTCAACCCATGTTTCAGTTCCTGATTTTTAAAGTGTCTAACTTTCTGAATAATGCAAACATAACAATCATAAGGTCTTGGGTTTAATGACTGAAAAATAGAGTTCAAGGGGTTAAGTAAACATGAGATGAGGTGCTGCATTCACCAGATAAGAACATGTTGACGTGTTTTTAAAATAAAGGGTGGTGTAGCGTCAAGATCACAAAATGATAAAGGAACATGTTTGTTTGTGGTGGTCTTCAGTCCAGTTTTCACACTAATGGCATAAACAGATGTCACCATGTTGAAGTGTTCTGCATGACCGTCCTCAAGATCCTACTAGAGTTCCCAGATGTGCTCCCTAGAGCTCTCCTTCACTTCCTTCATGGAAATACAAATTATGTTTTCAACTTCTCTCCCTCTTACTCAAAGACGATAGACTGCTAAGTGCATTAAAATACCTGGAGTAGAGCATCAGAGCAAATATTCAGACAAAAATCAACACTTTTCCCCTCTTACACATATAAACATCAATTAGCGTCTATCAAACTTCTTTCGTTAAGTTTATGTTTATGGTTTATTACACACTGTTATGTATAGATCTGGATGAAACAAGGCTCAACATGGCCTTTTTTAAGAGAATAATTATATCTTTCACCAAAAACAGAAATATCTTTTAATGTTGCATTGAATAAGATGATCAAAATAACTCATGTGCTCAGGACTGTTCTGCAGTGCCCACTTTGGTTAGGCTCAGCTATAGGCACGCATGATCTATGGCAGAGTGGAATACGTCTCTCACAGTATGCATCCTAAGTTCCTAACACCTGATGAAGACACCCACCTCATGCTGTGCTAAACAAACGTAAGTATGAAAAATGGAAGACAGATGCAAGAACATGTAAAAGATAAACAAGCTGTCCTCTTATCTTTTGTTAGTTATTGTTAAAAAAGGCACTGTAAAGTAAATTCGCTCCTTATAGTCACAAGTGAACACACCACAGCAATTTCTTTCTCTGCCTTTAACCCATTCACCAAATGAAGCAGGGGCCCTGGGGAGCAGTGTGCAGGAGTGGTACCTTGCTCAAAGGTACTTCAGTGGTGTTATCAGCAGTCCAGGGATTCGAACCCACAACCTTCTGATCTCAAGGCCACCAGCTAGTGGTTAGGGATATTTTTTTGCCTTTTTCTACCCGTTTAAACCAGCAATGCTATAATGTTAATTTCTGCTACCTTGTCTGTGGTGTTTCATTGTTACATTATTGAGTCTTTCCATTCTCACATTAGCTTTAACACAACCATGCTTAAACATGAGAAGAGTTTGGATATCTGTGTGCTCAAACACACAGGCGCTAACTGTGTTACCTTTGGGTGTAGCCACTTTTAAGCAATTTGGGGTAAATGTTTGATTTAGGTACACAGTTTTGTCAGTCTAAAGAAGCAAACTTCATACAGAAAATGCACCTTGGTTGATCAGCTACATGTGGGGTGCTGGGGGAAAATGTGTATGACATCAACATCATGGTCCTTTGTTTCACTGTGTACTTGTGTACAAGGGCATAGAACTAAGCAGGGATGGTAGGGACACATTCCTTCCAATACCCAGTGACTACTGAATTATCCTTAGCAATATATATATATTTTTTTAATCAAACGAAACCACTGTTTTACGTTGGTGTCTGGAACACAAACAGTTACCAGCTCTGTTACTCTACTGCCAGTCCTGCCTTCCTAACCCATTATAGGACTGGCTTTGCTGTTTATGATGTGGCTCAGTATTCTTTATGTTTAAATGCAAATACACATGTCTAGATCATTGCTTTGAAAAAGTAAAAGTCAGGTGTTTTGAGATTATGGTACTTTGTTATTGGTTACATGCACTACAGCCTGTAGGTGCCCCCCATATGTACTATGTTAATGTACGTTGATGTTAATTTATGAAAGATGCTCTGTGGCTGAAGGGAACTTTGCACTTTTGTGTCCCCATCAATGTCAAAGTCAAACCAAAGTGCTTGTGTAGATGGTTGAAATGACCATAAACAGTGACTGGACTTGAACATTAAGGGCTTGACTGCTATGTACAGTGCTGTGAAAAAGTATCTAATTTCTTATTTTTTTGCATGTTTGTCACACTTAAATGTTTCAGATTATCAAACCAATTTAAATATTAGACAAAGATCACCCAAGTAAACAGAAAATGCAGTTTTTAAGTGATTATTTTATTTATTAAGGAAAAATACTATCCAAACCGACATGGCCCTGTGTGAAAAAGTAATTGCCCACCCTTGCAAAATCACAAAGTAACTTTGGTTAATCACATTGTTTGGAAAACTGAGTGCAGTTTCACTAGCCACACCCAGGCCTGATTACTGCCAGACCTGCCGAACCATGAGATCACTTAAAGAGTAGGTTAAAAGAAAAGGAAAACCTCATGCCACGATCTAATAAAAAAATCAGGAACAGATGAGAAACAAAGTAATGGACATCTATCTGTCTGGAAAAGGTCACAAAGTCATTTCTAAAGCTTTGGGACTGCAGCGAACCACGGTGAGAGCCAATATTCACAAATGGAGAAAATATGGAACAGTGGTGAACCTTCCTAGAAGTGGCCGGCCTACAAAGAGCGCAGTGACGACTCATCCAAGAGATCACAGAACAACCCAGAACAACAGCTAAAGAACTGCAGGCCTCACTTGCCTCAGTTAAGGTCAGTGTTCATGACTCAACCCTAACAAAGAGACTGGGCAAAAATGGCATGCACGGCAAGTTCCAAGACAAAAACCACTTCTGACCAAAAAGAACACAAAGGCTTGTCTCACTTGATGATCCCCATTTCTTTTGGGACAATATTCTGTGGACTGATGAAACAAAAGTTGAATCTTTGGGAGTTGTGGGTCCCGTAAAAGTAACACAGCATTTCAGAAAAACAACATCATGCCATCAGTAAAACATGGTGGTGGTACTGTGATGGTCTGGGGCTGTTTTGCTGGAAAACTTGCTGTGATTGATGGACCCATGAATTCTACTCTCTACAAAAAAATCCTGAAGGAGAATGTGTGTCAGTTTGTGACCTCAAGCTAAAGTGCACTTGGGCTCTGCAGCAGGACAATGATCCAATATACACCATCAAGTCCACCTCTGAACGGCTTAAAAAAACAAAATGAAGGTTTTGGTGTGGCCTAGTCCAAGTCCGGACTTGAATCCAATTGAGATGCTGTGGCGTGACCTTAAAAAGGCGGTTCATGCTCGGAAACCCTCCAATATGGCTGAATTAAAACAATTCTGCAAAGAGGAGTGGGCCAAAATTCCTCCACAGCGATGTGAAAGACTCATTCCCAGTTATCGCAACTGCTTAATTGCAGTTGTTGCTCCTAAGGGTGGCACAACCAGTTATTAGGTTTAGGGGCAATTACTTTTTCCACATAGAGCCATGTAGATTTGTAAAGTTCCTTTCCTTAATAAATAAAATCATTACACAGCATTTTGTGTTTACTTGGGTTATCTTTGTCTAATATTTAAATCTGTTAGATAAGCTGAAATATTTAAGAGTGACACACATGCAAAAAAACAAAGAAAGGGGGCAAATACTTTTTCATAGCACTGTAGCTACATGGGTGCCTGGACAGCTTGTCTGTCCTTTCACAATGAAGAATCCTGCTAATTCTCCTTCTGAATAACCTTGACCTTAGAATCTTGTTCCCACTTTCAATTTCACTAAATACCCACACGAATCACCACATGATCAGATATTGTGCTTCTAACAACATGGTCTGAGTCCCCATATAAGAATGACTGTGCAGTACCAGAGGAGGCCTTGAATAGATCAACGAGTCACAGATAAAGAAAGCAATAACCATGTGTTTTTCTCTTTGCTAATAAAAGTCAGCAAATTCCCCTGACCTTTCTTTACGACAGACCTAATAAAGATTAATTATTATCTTTCCTGGCTTATCTCCAATTAATGACACAACAGTTAGGTTAGTCAAATGTAAAGAATCTTTATGGTGCTCATTCATGAGGCCAACTCCAGGGAGGATCACTGATCTCAAAGCAAGTTTGGGAGAATTCCAGGGTTCAGGTTTATATGAGATACACTATATGGACAAAAGTATTGGGGCGCCTGAAAATTACACCAACAGGTACTATAATGACATTGCATTCAAATACATAGATTTAATATGGAGTTGGTCCCCTTTTACACGCGTCTTGCTTCTGGAATTTGTGCCCATTCATTCTGTAGAGCATTTATGAGGTCAGGCACTGATGTTGGACGAGAAGTCCTGGCTCCCAATCTCCCAATCTCTATTCCAGTTCAGGCCAAAGGTGTTGGATGGGGTTGAGGTCAGGGCTCTGTGCGGCCAGTCAAGTTCTTCCACACCGAACTCATCCAGCCAAACTGTCAAGGTCTGCTGAAACAGTACGATTGTCCTTCGCTAGAAGTAAGGGGCCTACAAAACCTAGAACAACATGTGTGTCCCAATACTTCTGTCCTTATAGTGTATCTGTTTATTAGTGGTAAGAAAGGGTAGTGTGTACCTCATATGCCTTCAAGTGTCCCAAAGTTGCCTGGCAGTCTAGAGACTCATCTCCGGCTAAGTCTATGGCCACCACACCATCATTACGATACTTTTTACACAGCTCCACCACGTCCATGGACCAATCTGAGAGAGAAATCACAACGATAAGCTAAAAGACAACTGATATGAAATGACATAAATCTGGAATGAGACATTAGAAAGCTGTGGGGATGTTTCTTCCAGTTAATACTGAGTACTGAGATAATGTTAATTCAATATTTATTTAATATTATCTTCTCAGACCAAGATGATATGTTTGTATTTGTATAGATAATACAGCCACATTGTATTAAAGTCAGAAAAAAAAAAAATCTAAACTGGCCTAAAAGATGATTTAACTGACCAGGTCAATGGAAATGTAATCTAAAGCCCCTCAAATATAATTTATATAAACACACATCAAAATAAACATCCAATATTGAAAATATTTTGTTGGTAGCCGTTTATGAATATTGAATGAATTCTGTGCCATCAAAAAGAGAAAATGTTTTACATCAACAAGCTTAATCTGAATATATTTTAGTTTTGCAGATAATTACGACATCATCTGTCGAGATGAATTTGGTGTTTGTTAAATATGAACTGTAATGAAGTTAAATTGTTCATCACTGTACAATTATGACTTTAAAAGAAAAATGATAATAATGACAAGTGGTCCCATAGTTATACCACTATGGAACACTCAGGGTCCAAAACCTAGAAGTTGAAAACTAATGAGACTTATTCTGGACTGATATATATTGTTCAATTTACTTTTAATTTGAATACACTACTTTTATATCATATTTTATATCAAGTTCCTCAGATTTGACTACACTGTTATGGTACTTCAGCACAACTATCCAGGGAGCGCACAGTGTTGCCACTCAATAATGTGTTCCTAGGGTTAAATGAACTTTTGTGCCGAAGAGTAATCTGTAAATTATTTATCAGGTTTATAGAAATAAAAATAGTCACAGGACATTCTAACAGTTATTTGTGGACATTCATGTCGTCGGTGACTAGAACAGCCAATGAGCTTCTCAGCTCGCCGACCAATCAGCTCACCAGTGAGCACCAGCAGTGAGAACTAGTGTCCTATTGCCCAAAACTGCTTTCTGTAGAAAAACAGAAATCTGCTGTTTGTCTTTTTTATGTTGTACTTTCTTCTACTTCCCAAAGTTAAAAAAGTTTAAGCTAAGCCCAGCTTATCCCAGTTTATACAGGCATCCAAGGACTGAATCCTGGATGCCTGTATAATTTATTTTTGATAATAAGGACAAATATGAAGAAGCCAGGCTCTGCTCCCTTTGCCACATAACACTGGTGTCCGTCCACAACAATGGACATGAATGAACATCTCAATGAAATCCTGGATTTCAAACAAATTCTCATCTCATTCAAGAACAGAATCCTCAAAACCTTCAGCCCCGTTCTAAAAACAGACAACTAAATAACTCTCTGAAGCCGGATAGACTTGTGTAGTGAAAAACCTAATTTTCCGTTTTTTTATTTTTTGGCATCCAGTGAAATGCATTCCTGCCGAATGAGGCTACTGTACACAGCTGTAAATACAGAGATTAAAAGTTGTAAATAAAGTCCATGCCGTTGAGTGTTGAACTGCAAAAAGTACAAGGAGTTCTATAGCTGAAAACCAACAGAGCAACAATGAGAGGGTGCTGTTCTCTGGATGGTCAGTGTTCTGCAGCTGTGGCATGTAATTTATGTATAGCTGGAACTAGCTCAGGTGATTTGGCCAAGCTGCAGGTCCATCTGCAGCACTCGCTATCACACAGTACCTTGTGCAGTTCCTTGCTTCTGCCCACTGAAAATGAATGGAAGCGAAATACAGGGTAAAGACTGCGTGCAGTAGACACTTCACATTACTGTCACCACCAGTTCTATAAGTTCTATTCTGTCATTTTGTACCAAAAAACTGTCAATTAAAACATTAGGCTCTGCTTTCATCTTGTCTATTGCAAGCGTTCTTAGACAAGACGAAAGCAGAGTGCTTAAAACCCACTTACCAAAGATAAAATCACTGCAACACACAGCTTACTGCAGCTTATTGCATTTAGAAGATGGCAGAAAGCACAAAACATGATCATGCTGGATATCTTTACTTGGTGGACCATTCTCAGTCCAGTAGCACTGAGGTTTTTGAACACTGGAGCAGCTCCTCTGAGTGTGATTCACTATGTATAGCACACACACTCTCTCACATGCCACTACCATGCAAGTGTCTCTCAGAGACTGTGCTGAGAATGATCCGTCAACCTTCCGTGGGGGTGGAGTATGATGAATGGAGTATGTGGGAATAGACAGACTACACTTTCTAAAGATGGACCTTTTTTTTTTTAAACAAAGTGGAACTGATGAAAGAGACAGTGAGTGTAGAAACAAGGTAGGAGTGTCTAATCAGCTTTCCAGTGTAAATGATATTCTATGAAATTTAAATAAATAAATTATTGCGAGATTCCCCAGTGGTTTAATTCAACCCCAGGTAGAGGAGACATCTTTACCCAATAATTATTTCTATCCTATAACAACAAAAATAGCTGCTATTCCTAATTCAATGTTCATTTTATCTCTAACCAACAACTTATGCATACTAAACTCATGCACAGATATGGCAGTGTAATAGTATATGGAAACTGTTTTTAAGGTGAGGCTGCTTCTGTAGCAACTATATACAAAATATAAGGTCTGTAGATAGATGGGGCATCTGTTTAATCTATTATTCTACACTGTGTGACAGGTATTTGTGCTGACTTCATAGTTACATGGTTATTTACCTTCAAAGCAGAATTATGAAATGTGAAAAGCATGCAAACCGCAACTTCAACTTTTTTGACCACATCAGACTGATGACACTGACAAGATAAATGTCACAACCTCAACTCAATAACATACGTTCCACAGAATCAGGAAGCGTGTGTGTGTGTGTGTGTGTGTGTGTGTGTGGTGTGTGTGTGTGTGTGTGTGTGTGTGCGCAGATGCTCAGTGATAATGTAACTATAAAAAAATGTAACAGCTCTAAAATCTGAATGGCTGAAGTTTGAAGCTGTTGACGTTTAAGACTGCACCCATCTGTTGAATTATGTACTAAAATTATTAAAATCATAAGTAATATCAACAACAACACTGTTTGGTGGATGAATTATTTATTGCAGTTTTCATTGCAATTATGAATAATTTAATGAACATGGGGCATTTTGCAATATTGTAATTTGTCTACATTTTATAAAAGCAATAAGCTTCCTGAAGAAGTGTAAAATTCATTTTAACACCATTGTAATGAACATCATCTTCATTCGAAAATCTGATTGGCTGACTGGTCATAACATCTGAATTCTGTATGAATGTGCCAAGTCAGAACCATTGTGCTGTTAAAGGAAAAATCTTAATAACCTTCGAAGCTTTGAACTACTCACTTGGACCACTGAGTGAACAGGTACAGTAAGCTAACCACTAAACAGCTGAATGGCTCTTCCATAAATACTGTAGATATAGATAAGATAATAAATTAGTATATTATAGTACTTATTCACTGTAAAACAGAATGATAAAAGTACCTTGATTGTTACTTGTCACTTTAAGGGTGTTTTCACACTTGGTCCGTTTCAGCCCTTAAAGCGAACGCAGATCGATTAGTCAGCATTTTTTGCGTATATGTGAACACACCAAACGAACTCAGACCCCTCTGAAACGAACCGAACTGAGACCACCTCGGGACCACCAGTGGCAGGTTGGATGAGGAACTAAAGTGTGAACAGAAAAAGAACTGAGACCCCATCTGAGCTGAAGTGAACC
>JBBPCX010000040.1:29593969-29603969 GCA_037974365.1 Hydrocynus forskahlii | reverse complement strand
TGGACACACCTTCTCATTCAGCGATTTCCTTTGTTTTTATTATTGGCTCCATTGTAGATTAATATTGAAAACATCACCTATTGCTCTGATGACAGCTTTGCACACACACCATTTTTCCAATCAGATTCATGAGGAAGCGACCTGGAATGGTATTTAATGAACAGGTGTTCGTCAAGAGTTCATTAGTGGAATTTCTTGCCTTCTTAATGTGTTTGGGATCATCAGTTGTGATGGTCAGGTGGGTACACAGTTAGTGATCCTGTTCCACTACGGTTCTGCTCCACATTAAGGCAAGAACCACTTAACTAAGTTAAAATAAACAACAGTCCATCATTACCTTCTTACAAAACATATTCTGGGTTGTTTAACTCTTTTTTTTTTTTTTTGTTCACTGCATAATTCCATGTGTTCCTTCATCATTTTGTTTTTTGTCAGTATTAATCTACAATGTAGAACATAAAAACAAAGAAAAAAATATTGTATGTAATAAGCAATTCGGAAGCTTTCTGTTGTTCTATTGATAATTTTCACAAAACAAGCGAAAATGGAATCTCACCATGTATATACACACACACACACACACACACGTTTGCTTTCACTGTTTTTATGTTTAATTGTGAAATAACTGGTGCTTTGCAGTGATTGTCTTTTAAAGATTTTAGATTGAGGGAGAAGTAAACTCTGAAAGCCGCAGAACCCTGAGAATCAGGTTCCTAATGTACATTCAGAGCAGTGATCAGACCTCAGACAACCAATACATTAGTGTTGATAGATCATTACAGTGAGTTCCCAAAACGCTTCAGATATTCATTTGAAAATGATTCCAGACTTTTGAGCACTGGAGTGTGTACCTTCCTGAATATATATATGTGTGTGTGTGTGTACACAGTACAGCGAGTGCTCAAATCTCAGTGCACCCCATCTGGTCACCACGGTTACTCGGTGTCTCCACACACACACACACACACACACACACACACACACACACACACACACCCATCTCATCCTGATCGGGCGGCTTGGCTGCTGGACTGCCTTGATGCTCTGTGTGTGTGTGTGTGTGTGTGTGTGTGTGTGTGTGTGCCCGTATGAGTGTGGTATTAAGCGGGCAGGCAGGCTGTTAATCCTCCATTAGAGAGATCCCTCTGGGGATCAATCATAGGCAGCGCAGCTTAACGCTCAGATCCCCCGGCACAGCTTCCCTCCAGAGAGACATACACACACACACACACACGCAGCTGCAGCTTCCCTAGACGAGTCTGAGAATCAGTGTGTGTGTGAGCGCAGGTTTAGGTGGTACCTGTTTGATTTTTTTTTTTTTTCCTCTCCTGTTGGTAGGCGCCATGCTGAAACAGAGATCTAAAGGACTTTATTATACTCTCATACCTTAGAGTGTTTTATATTCAATATACTATAAATTACCCACCCAGCGTAAACGCTGCTCTTTCAAACGTTTATTATGAGAAAACTGACTGGTTTGAAGTGTAACAATTCACACTGGAAGTGCAGTTCAGTGGATGTGAACGTCAAAATAACCCCCCTTGCCTTTAACACAGCAGCACAGAGCAATTTTTGGATTTTGTGTCCAAACCCTCCCAGCACATTTTCCAGCAGCAAACAGTTCTGTCTCATCTGCTGGAGGCTCATCTGGACCTAGCAGGTCCAGCAGCTCATCCCTGCAGCTCAATGGGAGAACGATCTGGAGACTGAGCAGGACAGGACATCACTCTCGAAATTTTTCTTGGGAATTTTGGAATTTTAGCACAAGTTTTGAAGCACAATTTTAGCACAATTTTCTGCAATCAGAAGGCTGTGGGTTCGAATCCCAACTGCTAGTGGTACCACTGAGGTACTGTCCCCACACACTGCTCCCCGGGTGCCCCTCGTTGGTGGCAGCCCCCTGCTTCACTTGGTGAATGGGTTAAATGCAGAGAAGGAATTTCACAATGTTCACACTGTGCTGTGGTGTGTTAATACATGACTATAAAGGTTAATACATTAAATTGAATTTAAGGAAAATTAACTTATTTCATGATGAACACAAACTGAATGTCAGTGTAGTAAAGACAGACCCGATGTGTCTCTTAAAAAGCAATTGTTTAAGTCTTTGTGGCTAAATAATGTTTTACTATAGACCATAAAACTTGTCACATATACTAGTCACTAAAATTTTCTTATAATAAAATTTCTAAAAAGTAGCGGATGGGTTTTTTGGGATTTTTTTTTTCTTATACCAACTGCATTTGAAAAAAAAAAAACAACTACTGAGGTTCAAAATGAACTGCTGAGCTTAAGATCTTTACTCTTCAACTTCTCATACACTCCACCTCCCCACACTCTGAGATCCAGTGAACATCACGATATGTGTGTGTGTGTGTGTGTGTGTGTGTGTGTGTGTGTGTGCGCGCGCTGTTTCTGGATAGACTTTTAACAGGATTGGGCCCCACCTCCCTGCCCCACCTCCGAGTTTCGGGTGCCTAGGCCTGTACTGGGTTGTGTGTGTGCGTGCGTGTGTGTGTGCGTGCGTGTGTGTGTGTGCGCGCGCCGGATGGTTCCATAATTCCCCCCCAGCTTTAAGGAAAGTCAGCAAAGCCTCTAATCCTCCTCACTCGCGGATCAAATGTCCTGAGCTTGGAACCAAAAAACCCCCACACAAACGGGACGGGCTGTCAGGACGTCCCGGACAGAAAGGAGCGAGCACAAGTCCCCCGTTGTGGAGTCTCAGCCCTTCCGCACACCCTGGACTTCAGTACTCGCTCATCATCAACTGTCCTTTATCTGTGGGAACAAACAGCCCAGTGTTGGAGGACTGACTCTCACCCGAGTGTTGGAGGGGGCTAAACCGTCCAAAAGTAGCATTTCAGAGCATTGCTGTATATCTGTTGTACGTGACGTAATTATTTGGATGCAATTATATAATTACATGATTAGCACAGTTACATAATGAATCACATTTACATTTGATTTGCATTGTCGACAGACTCCAGTCTGCACCCCTGACCTCTTTCTGCTAATTTTGCTGCCATAAATGGCAAGAACTCCATAGAACTGAGGTACATGAGCTTATTTTAATCAGTCATTTCCATATAAAACATCTCCGCTGTTGAGTATATATACAGCGCTGTGTAGAAGTCTTGAGCCACCCCTCATTTCTTCATGTCTTGGTTCCAAAGATCCAGCCTCTCTTGTATTTTGATGTAGTCTTGAACAGTTTTCCAGGCTTCCTGAAGGACTTTCAAAGACACTCATTTCCAGTCCAGTCCCTGAACCTGACCAGTTTCAGAGGAAAGGGTTTTTTTTGTTGAGCCACACAGTGACCTACGGATGAGCCACCTGCCAAGCTGTAGTTTTTGTCGCGCACGTTTATAGACCATCTTTATGCAGTATTTATCGACTTTATTCATTCCTATTCATTCAAAACTACTGTGGAACTGCAACCACAGTTTGTGCTATCGAGCGACAAACAAACGTCCTGTCAAACAAGTCATGAGTGACACCAACATTGTCGTCTCACTGACGAGGAGATGTTTACCTGCTCTACAGTCAGGTGGCGCAACTGGAGTGAACATTTAACAATACAGAGTAATGGATTGTCAAATTGTAGTGTGGAACACCGGTGCACGAGCAAAAAAAAAAAAAACTCCTGCAGAAATGGGTAGAACTGTTAAAAAAAACCAAAGAAAAACCTCCCCTCTGAAGGATTAAAACCAGGCCCACGTCTGAGATCATCCACTCTGACAGTAGGTGCTTCTGTGTCTGAGCAGAAGCTGGAGCCCTCAGCAGAGAGAGCTGGACCCCAGAGCAGCTTTCTGCTCCAGCTGCTGAGGGAAGGACTTGGCATCTGCCCGGTGCGCTCCAGATGTTTTCCGGCCAAATAAATAAAGAACATCTGAGAAGATTTACTCCCGTCCCAGAGGAGCCCAAAGTCGGTATTACATGTAGCCTATTGACGGTGGCAAGTGCCCCAAAACCATGAATCAGGTCTCGCTGAGACTTGGCTAGTAATGCAAAGACTTAATGTATGAATTTTTATAGAGCCCTGACCACCCTCCCCCTCCCCGGTCGGCCCCCTTTCCCCCCCCTCCTCCCAGATACAGTGTTCGACTTGACTTGCGACTGCCTAGAGACACTTTTCTAATTATTTTCTTTCTTTTCTAATTTCTAGATTAGATGCCCTTTCATGTAAAAAATTAGACAGTTCATCAGAATCAGAAAACTGTATCGATCCCGGAGGAAACTTTTGCTGCGACTGCACAGGCTCTCAGAGACAAGAACAATATGAAATAAATAAGTCGGATAAAAAACTGCAAAAATACTCAATGTGAAATACGCTATGCTAAATATGCAAACTACTGGGGTATAAATACTATAGATACTTAACTTACAGTTAAGTGAATTAGGAGTAACACAAATAGTGGTTTGGACTTGTTCTCTATGCCAAGTCTGTTATCGCACGTAATAGAGATCAGTAGTTGTTCGGCAATATTGATGTAAGTCGTGCTTTCACATGGTAAGACTATGGTAAAAAGATTTTGCATATTATGATTGAGCACCCAGTTAGAAACAGCACACGATAATGCACATGGTGTGACTATTGCTCGTAATAATAAGATATTGCGCATAATGATAATGATTTCCAAAAAGAATGTGTGGCTCTCATGCCCCAAAAATAAGGCCAGTATGTGCGATATCCCCATTAAGTCTCTTTACAGTACCAGACTTTGAGCAGCTTAAAAACGGAGTGTGTTCCATTTGGTGTGCCCAACTTAGAAATGTACAGACTGGCTAAGTGGGCTGCTGTGGGTGGTCTTGCTAGTAATGAATGAGGGGTGAAATGGAAACGTCCAAATACTAAATGGGGAAAAAGTTGGAAAACCACAACATGGGCAACCGATTTTTCGAGGAATGGCCTCCCAGCGCGGGCCATAAAACCTGGTTATGTTGGGTTATGTTTAAAAGTCCAAGACATGCATCAAGGCTCTTCTCAGTTTCAGCACCAAAGTGGTGGAGCGAACTTCCCCTGACTGTTTGAACTGCTGAGACCCTCACGGTCTTCAAACGGAGACTGGAGACCCTCGTCCTCTCTGAGCCCTGAGGAGAACATCCAAACTTAACTTACACAAACTTCTCAACTAGCTTAAAAAATTTAGGGTATCTGGTGGTTCCTCTGTGTGAGATCTGAGAGGGTTCTGGTGGTTCCTCTCTGTGTGATCTGAGGGGGTTCTGGTGGTTCCTCTGTGATCTGAGAGGGTTCTGGTGGTTTTTCTCTTTGTGATCTGAGAAGGTTCTGGTGGTTCCTCTCTGTGTGATCTGAGAAGGTTCTAGTGGTTCCTCTCTGTGTGATCTGAGAAGGTTCTAGTGGTTCCTCTCTGTGTGATCTGAGAGTGTTCTGGTGGTTCCTCTCCATGTGATCTGAGAGGGTTCTGGTGGTTCCTCTCCATGTGATCTGAGAAGGTTCTAGTGGTTCCTCTCTGTGTGATCTGAGAAGGTTCTAGTGGTTCCTCTCTGTGTGATCTGAGAGTGTTCTGGTGGTTCCTCTCCATGTGATCTGAGAGGGTTCTGATGGTTCCTCTCTAAGTGATCTGAGAGGGTTCTGGTGGTGACCTCTGGTGTGATTTGAGAAGCTCCCTGCCAACTGTGGATCATGATGATCTCCGGTGACATGACTTTAGTGTTGTGATCAGTGGTGACCTCACGTCTCCGAGAGGCTTGTGTCTGCATGTGTCACATGACCTGCCACTCTACCTGCTGCCTCTGACCCACATACGTCTGCTCTAGAGCATCAGGACAGCTTTGAAGGTGTTTTTTTTTTAAACCGTCTCTCCCCTAAAGGCACCGAGGCCTTTTTAATAAAAGGAGATATTTTTATAAATAGATGAGAAATTATTTGTCTCTGCTTTTTTGTGTCTCAGAGGAAAAAAATAGACCTTATCGGTTGTCACGTTTCATTTTATGGGTCTTTAACAAGGGCGGCGAGTACAGAACAGTTTAGACTTTGATTTAGTTCATGGAAAAAAAGCATGGAAGATGTTTTCGAACACGAAGGGAATCATGGAAATGTTTGCTTCCAGACGTTTGTTCTCTCTGTTTACAGTATTGAGTACTGGGAAGGCCTTGACTGCATGGGCAGCTCAGATCTGATTATTTCTGCATGTCTGATTGAAGGAGGATGGATTTGGTTCACCAGTCTGGTCATCTAACAGGCTTTCGTTTATGGCTTCAGATCGGATCTCTGATTGTGTGGTTGGGATTTTTTTATGTGGGTTTTGAAGCTTTTTGGGGGCAGCGGAAGCTTTAACTCACAAACACTAATTGGTTAGAGGCTCTTGCATGTTGCAGCCTGCTGTGATTTCAGTATTGCAGAAACCAATATTGCCCTAACCATTATGATATCTCGTACAGCTCTAGGTCAGTTTGATCATAATGCTAATTTCTGCTAGCCTCCCTATGGGATTCTAGTAGTATTTTAGCCTCAAGCTAACCCAGTGCATGTGAACACTCTAGTTTATGGCCGGTTGTAGTCCCAAAACCACATCCACGGAGTCGGGCCAGCGGGAAGTTTTTCTGTCAGAGCCGCTTTTGTTCTTGTCTTTCATTTTTATTTTAATCACCTTTTTTCTCTGCATTGTTTAGCCGTGCAATGAAAAGCGAACCCAGATGACGTGTTAGTGATGTCTTTTGTGTTAGAAAACTCCTACAGAAATGTATCTTCGGCCCAAATAGACAGAAGTGCTTGTACATTATCGAACTCCCAGTTATTAGTTTGTATCTCCTTTGTTGTTGTTTTTTTCTTTTTGCATGGACAGTAAAAAAAGGGCTCTTTCCATGTTGTGATGACAGCATTTCGACCAATCAGAAAGCAGTGATGCAGGCAGCTCGGAGTAGCTCGGGTACGGGTCGCTTTAATCGTAATGGTAAATCATTTGTACATGGTACAGCCATAGTCGCTAAGGAACAGTACATCGAGATCTTAAATGCTGGGTTCCAATCCCTCCCAATGTTCCCATAGCGACCAGTGTGGTTACACAAGCAGAAGTGTCTTAAGTGAAGATTTATGGTAGCTGCTCAAGATCAGTTCCACCAGGTCCTGATGGTCTTTGGTGACACTTGCCGCTGAATTCTTTGGTCTTGTAGGTGAGGATAAAAGTCACTGAGCGCCGTTACATAACAAGACAGGAGTTTGAGTGTCTTGCTTTAATGCATTCCGACTGACACTTGAGGGTGTGTGTGTGTGTGTGTGTGTGTGTGTGTGTATATATGTGTGTGTGTGTGTGTGTGTGTGTGTATGTATGTGTATGTGTGTATGTGCATGTGTGTGTATGTACGTTGTGTGTGCGCGCGTGTGTGTCTGTGTGTGTATGTACATTGTGTGTGTGTGCGCGTGTGTGTGTGCGCGTGTGTGTGTGTGTGGTGCTCTCTGCTGTGTCGAGAGAACAGCAGAGGGGCTCGGCAGAAGGAGCGGAACATCCATCTTTCCAAACAGTGCTGAGCTCACTGAGCATGCCCAGAGACCTGGCCATTAGAAAACACAATGGAACGGTCACCAGGGCAACGGAGTGACGGAGATGTGTGGGATGTGTGGTTTTATGATCAGCCTATATGTTATTACTGAGGAATATTGTGGGTGTGGGCGTGTATCTTGTGTCACTGGTGTATATTAGGAATGTAGCAACACACATTTCACAATATAATGATTAAAATAGATTGAAAAAGCATGCCTGCATTCATTTTGCCTTTTTTTTTTTTTTTTTTTTTAAATCCAAGTCCCTTTTGCCCATCAAGACCACAACCTCTGCTTAGTAACACAAGTAGGTCACTTTAGAGCTGCACGATATGGACAAAATATCAGTATTGTGATTTTACTTTACTTTTACTTCAATTGTGATACCTTTTAAGATATTAAAGAACCCATATCATCACTTTTTTGGACTTGAAAAAAACATATATTTTGTAATATTTCAAATGGTACATTTACTTGCCCCATCCATACAGTCCATTTGTGGAAAATAAGCTACATGGTTTTTGTGATGTCACAAAACCAGCACATATAACTATATCTCCTTATTCTGGCTGCAGCAGCTTAACCCGACCCATTCACACACCAATTCACAAACACCTTTAATGGTTAAAAATGAGACATTTGTTGAATTACATGAAGACCTTGATTCATCTGAACACTCAGTAACTCACCTGGAGCTGTGATTGGTCGCCCTGTCAGAAACATGGTGATTGCTTAGAGGCTCATTTGCATATTGCAGCCTTTTATGCTTTCAGTATTGCAATAACGAGTATCGAACAATATATCGTGCGGCCATTCGTCTCTTCTATCATGATGCGGATTTCTGCCAGCGTCCCTGCTGGACTGCAGTGAGGCCCAGCTGTCCTCTCCACAGAGCCCAGGATGAAGGGATCCCACTGAAATGAAAGTCATATGTGAAATTTACCATTTTTTTTTCATATACTGGTCATAGCAATAATAGTAAGTATATATCAGAAAATTTGAGCAAAAGAGTCAAATAGTTTTTGTCACCAATAAGGTGATTCAAAGCAAGATAGGAAGAAGTGAGGGGCTCAAGACTGTTGCACAGAACTGTAACTGTAGAATGTATTGAACTTCGATACACAGATGAGAGTGTTGTGCTCTTGTGTACTTATGAATGCGAAAAGTGTTTCTGGACTTGTGTTTGACGAGTTTATAAGTGTGTTCATGTTTTGTGTGTGTGTGTGTGTGTGTGTGATAAATGCTGAAGTGCAGGGATAAGTAGGCCATCAGTCAGGGGGCGGCTGTTGTGTGCTGATAAGGTGTTGTGATATAGTGGATAAGAGTGATTGGTACAGTCTGCAATGCACTCGCGCCAACAACATAAACCGCAGCTTTCTAAAGAGCGCAAGGGCGTAGGTTTGATTCTGACATTGATGGGGACACAAAAGCGGTAACTTTACTCCAGCCATAGTGCAATCGCTAACATCTTTCACACATTATCGTCAAAGTACATGTACGTAGTACAAACAACGAGGGGACCCACAGGCTAGCACTGTCATCTAGTAACGAAGTACCTTAATCACAGAACTCAGGAAATTATTTTATTTTTCTTTCTCCGTTACTCTGTCACCTGACTGGAACCAGTGAAGACATTTTAAGGCAGGTACTCTTACCTTGTCAAACCAATGATCCAGAAATGTGTATTTTCATCTAAACATAAAAAACACTGTTAACTACACCCTCATTATAAATACAGGGTCGTGATATCACGGTACTTTTCAGTCTCTTACAGTCTCAACACGAAACGCAATGTGTTCCATATTTTTGAGAACATTTTCTTTCCTACATCCACACAAGCTATTGCTTTGAGCTTTAGTGCTTCTTAAAGCCGGATTTGAATCACCTCGTTGCTATAATAATACTATTTCCTGCCTCAGACTGTCTTATCTTTGTCATATTGAGTAGATTACATGAAAGAAATGGAAGTGTTTTACTGCACAGTGCCTAAAGACACATGGTGAGTTCCAGCCACTCAGCATTCAGCACCACCAGTATACTGATCACCGCCTGATCATCTGGAATCATGTGCTCCGGTTTCTTCACTGGTTCAGGACTTCAGTTAGATGGTCTTTGTTTTGCTTGAATGATTCATACGTAGGTCACTGCATAACAAACAAAAAACTTTCCTCTGAAACTGGTCAGGTTCAGGGACTGGACTGAAAACGAGTGTCTTTGAACGTCCTTCAGGAAGCCTGGAGAACTGTTCCTCAAGACTATATTAAAATACAAGAAAGTCTTTGAAAGGAAAACATGAAGAAATGAGAGCTCAGGACTTTTGCATAGTACTGTAGTTCTTTGCTTTGCAGCAGTACATTTTGCCCCGTTGTATCTGGAGGTGAGACGCCACCCCTGCTTTCATGTCATGTCACATTTGGATGTAGGCTTCTCTCTCTCTCTCTCTCTCTCTCTCTCTCTCTCTCTCTCTCTCTCTCTCTCTCTCTCTCTCTCTCTCTCTCT
>JBBPCX010000040.1:29532645-29547439 GCA_037974365.1 Hydrocynus forskahlii | reverse complement strand
TCCTCTGAAACTGGTCAGGTTCAGGGACTGGACTGGAAATGAGAGTCTCTGAAAGTCCTTCAGGAAGCCTGGAGAATTCATCTGCTCAATATGCCAAAGATAAGACAGTTTAGCAGGTATAAAATACTATCTTTGCACCAACAAGGTGGTTTAAAGCAAAATATGAAGAAGTGAGTGGTACATATATAAAAACTTAGATTATTGCACATTTAATTTGTTTAGCTTTGTTTTGTCTCATATATTAAGCTAAATACATAGAAATCATGCACTGAAGGAAAAAAAAGTAGATTCATTTTATCTTTTAAAAAATACTTTTAAATGCAAAACGTGTGAGAGCTTGTGTATCTTCAGCCCTGTTGGAAAAGCATTTCGAAGCCGCTTGAGTGTGCAAATCTGCTTTAAAACACTATGGGGACTCCTCTGAAATATTTATAATTATTATCTTACCTTTTTGGTTTCTATTTAATTCCACGTCATAGACAGCTGGTGGTCTAGTGGTTAGGGCCTTCGCCCTGCAATCAGGAAGTTGTGGGTTCAGTTCTCAATACTGCTAAGCACCTCTGAGGTACCCTGAGCAAGGTACTGTCCCCACACACTGCTCCCCGGGCGCTGCGTTCCTGGCTGCCTGCTGCTTCACTTGGTGAAAGGTTTAAATACAGAGGAAGATTTCATGCTGTTCACACTGTGTGCTGTGGTGTGTTCACGTAGGACAGAATGGTCATTCACTTTCTCTTTCACTTTCACATCAGTCCTTTACACCAAATTTGAATTTTTGTAGCCTTTTGTGTTTGACGTTTACTCCAGACAGAACCCGAGTGTCTGAATGGACCGTTTGATTCCTTGTTAATGTGACTTCTAGACACCAAATGCTGATGAAGAAAATGTTCATGTAGTAGTGTGTGTGTGTGTTTCAGGTCAGCGCCTGTTCGGTGAGACGATCCTGGGTCTGACACAGGGCTCCGTTTCGGACCTCCTGGCCCGGCCCAAGCCCTGGCACAAGCTCAGCCTGAAGGGCCGAGAGCCGTTTGTGCGCATGCAGCTGTGGCTCAGCGACCCGCGCAACGTCGAGAAGCTCATGGACATGAAGCGCATGGAGAAGAAAGGTGAGAACCTCACTATACACTCAAAGGCCTTCATTTATCTACCCGTGTATTGAGGCAAAACTTGGCATACCAATTTATAGGTGTTGAATAAAGTGAAGGGTATGAATATTTCAGATTTCGTATATTAAAACATTAATATAAATGACAATTAAACAGCTTCTACAGTCCCTTTCTGCCAGCTAAGCTAATGCAAAATAATGGAATATTAAAAGATTCTTATGAAAATAAGCTTGTGCAGACCTGTTAGCATCATGCAAACTCCATGCCTAAATCACAGCCGTGCCTAGTGGAATACAGTGTCCAGTGCCTGGTGGAATACAGTACTGCGCAAAAGTCTCCTCATTTCTTTATATTCTACATCACCTTGCTGGGGCAAAAATACTATTTTCTGTCTCTCAAACTGTCTTATCTTTGGCATATTGAATAGATTAAGTGAATGAAATATGAACAAGTGTATTGTGTCAAGGTCTTGATTCTTCATACTAAGATCCAGACTTTCTTGTGTGTTTAATGTGGTCTTGAGGAACAGTTCTCCAGGCTTCCTAAAGGACTTTCAAAGACTTTCGTTTCCAGTCCAGTCCCTGAACCTGACCAGTTTCAGAGAAATGTTTTTGTTAGTTAAGACACACAGTGACCTACGTAGGAATCATTCAAGCAGAACAAAGACCATCTAACTGAAGTCCTGAACCAGTGAAGAAACAGGAGCAGATGATTCCAGATGATCAGGCGGTGATCAGTATACTGGTGGTGCTGAATGCTGAGTGGTTGAAACTCCTGTATCTAGGCTCCTTGGATCTTTAGACACTTTGCAGCCTCTCACAGTAAAACATTTGTTCCCATTTCTTTCATTTAATCTACTCAATATTCCAAAGATAAGACAGTTTGACAAAGAAAATAGTATTTTTGCACCAATAGGATCATTCGAAGCAAAATTTGAAGAAATGAGTATTGTACATGGTGGATGTTTCCGATATAATGGCCAGTGTGTGTGTGTGGACGGTCTGTCCGTCCTCGTTTTGTACCCGAAGGCACAGCTTCAGCAGGCCACCACTGCGTTTTTTTTGCTTTCATCCGTCCCTCCTCCGCCATCGCTGTCGTTCTCCCGCTCCCTCGCTCCTGCTAAAGGAGTCATCCCCTCTGCGCTGTCGCCCCTCATAAGCCGCCGCCATGTCACTTCCTTCATTAGATGTGACAGGCCATGGCCTCGCCGGGCCCTGCTTATTCAAAGTCCTGAGTGCTCATCGTCATCATCATCATCATTAACGTCTCACTGCTCCCCCCTCGCTTTCATGCTCTCCCTTTCTCTCTCTCTCTTTCTCACTCGCCCTGAAGTGAAGCTAAGTGCAAATTCTTGGAGTGATTAGGCCTGTTTAACGCTGCTCTCCGGCACAGAATGACATTATTGCTCTTTTCTCCAGCATGGCTGGTCAGGGGGCTGCTCATTGACACACACAGACACAGATCGCAGCAGAGCTTCAGCTCACAGCTGGGTCCTCACACACACACATACACACAGTCTGGCAGTGTCTGGCCTCTGGCCAGACCAGGCTCAGAGTTAGGCCACATTAGACGTTCCTCAAACCAAGCAATGGGCCCATGACCTCACATTCCCAGTCCTGCAGGGAGGCTGGAGGACTGCTGCCCAGTAAAGCAGTCTAATGTCCGAGCGACGACCACTCATAACCCGGCCCCGGGCTCCTCTTACAGCCTCCGCGGTGCTTTTGACCTCGGCGAAGTTAAACTCAGAGTTCATAGCACCAGGCCTAAAGCAGGGCCGTGCGTTTGACTCTGGCTTGTCTATTTATTTCTTTTTTTTTAAAAGATGCTCTTTCTCCCTCTCTAACCCATTGGAATTGACTCCACGTTGAAGTAATTGGAATATGACTTTATCAGGCTGTTATAGATCACTTTTTTTATTGGCTGCCCTCTTTTGATCAAATAGAAGCAGATTTACACTTTATAAACCTCAGTCGGGTAGTAAATACTGAAAATATTCCCCAAAATATGGAAAGTGTGTCATAATTCAAACAAACGATTCCCAGTGAGGTATACTGACGTATGCTACGGGTGGTCAGTAATGCAATGCTGACACCTGGTGGTCACTGGATTTTACGGGGGCTCTGAGCAGATTGTGGTAAATCCCTGCTGTTTTTGTTGTTGAATTTTTTCTGACAGTCTCTGCACCTCATGTTGACCCATGTCTCCCTGAACCTGGATTCGTGCAGGTTTTATGTTCTGCTTCCAAAGAGCCAGACTTTCTTGTATTTATAATGTGGTCTTGAGGAACAGTTCTCCAGGCTTCCTGAAAGACTTTCCAACATTCTCATTTTCAGTCCAGTCCCTGAACCTGACCAGTTACAGAGGAATGTTTCTGTTGGTTAAGACACACAGTGACCTACGTATGAATCATTCAAGCAGAACAAAGACCATCTATCTGAAGTCCTGAACCAGTGAAGAAACAGGAGCAGATGACTCCAGATGATCAGGCGGTGATCAGTATACTGGTGGTGCTGAATGCTGAGTGGTTGGAACTCCTTTATCTAGGCTCCTTGTATCTTTAGGTACTTTGCAGTAAAACATGTATTCCCATTTCTTTAGTGTAATCCACTCAAAGGTTGTGACTGAGCATTATCTGTTATCTGCATTATTTTATATCCCCTATAACTTTTAATATCAACCACCAGTTTTTCTCTAGTCTTTCTTAAAATCACGACACGCAAAAAGGACCGGATTTTGTTTTATGCATACATAAAATAAATAAAAGCTTTTTGGATGGATACTAATTATTAAGAAAGAGCAAAATATGTGACTACTACAGCTTGTAATTGGCTGGATTTTATTAAATCATTTTTATTACATTTTCACCCCCATTTTGAGCATCTCTGATTTAGTCAAAACTGGAATATGGGCTGTAAAGGCTGGTAAACACTAACGGCTTCAGAAAACAGAACTCCCTCGGGTTGGACTGCTTTAAGTACGGGCAGTTGGGTGTTTTGATTTATAGTGTTGTTGACCACAGCAGCATGAACTCAATAATACGTTGTAGGATGGCCATCAAATTAAATGCACTTGTCCACTGCATTTTGTGGAAACAGACCGAGACTGATGGACGTCGATCAATAGGGGGGTGCTATAGTGACTGAATTGGAGGCTGTGATCCAAACTGTGTTTAAACCATGAGATTTGACCAGTGTGGTGGTTTATCTCTGTTTATCTGGCCTTTCCTCTCAGTACCTGCACTTAGGACCAATGTTCCTTGTTTTTTTGGGGGTTTTTTTTCCACAGCCTACATGAAGAGACGCCACAGCTCCTTGAGTGATGCACAGCCATTGGACAGCAGCCTGGTGGGGACGGACTTTGTTCAGGGTGGCAGCCCCCAGCACCACCCCCAGCAGCAGTTGAAGAAGCCACGGGTCGTCCTGGCTCCAGAGGAGAAGGAGGCTCTGAAGAGGGCCTACCAGCAGAAGCCCTACCCCTCCCCCAAAACCATTGAGGAGCTGGCCACCCAGCTCAACCTCAAAACCAGCACCGTCATCAACTGGTTTCACAACTACAGGTCTGTTCTGCTGCAGGAGATTTTAAAAAATTATAGAATCAGAATCCTTCACTGATCCTGGAGGAAATTGCTCACAGACACAGAACCAAGAACAGTATAAAATACGGTATCCGGAACTCTCTGGAAAATACTCAGATAATGCTCAGGACTAAATACACTATGGTCAGTAATATGGTGTGGTCGTTAAGTGCATATAAACATTATAGATAAGTACAATATGTGTGTATATCTATATATACGTACAGACATACATATGTGTAGTAGTCTTATTTGCAATGTCAATACCAGACACGAAACAATTTTGTTCCAATTTTTGTCAAAATATTCCTTCAAATTGTTGTTAGTAGCTGGTTTACGTTCCACTCAAACATTATCTTACAGGCTCATTAAGAAGGGAAGGGTAATAGTTTTCCTCTAAATTGTAAAGTTGTAGTTGTCATCAGCTTTTGTTTTATGTTCTGACTTAAAGATGGCCAGCCTTTATCTTACTGTTCTCTCTCTCTCTCTCTCTCTCTCTCTCTCTCTCTCTCTCTCTCTCTCTCTCTCTCTCTCTCTCTCTCTCTCTCTAGGTCTCGTATCCGTCGGGAGCTCTTCATAGAGGAGATCCAGGCGGCGGGGGCGGCGGCGGCCAGTGAAGGTGGCTCCCCCTCAGTCCGGCCGAGCAAAGCGGGCGAGGGCGACAGCTGCGACAGCGCCGAGCCGGACATGGCCGCGGACGATAGGAGGCCCGGCGGCTCCCAGGCACCCACCCCAGAAGAGGCGTCAGCCGCCAAAGCTCCCTCTCCATCCCACTCCCCGACCCCGAGAGACCCCACTACCTCAGCCGCGGAGGGGCCCGGGACCAGCGGGCACCAGGCGCCCTCGCAGGGCGGCTCCTCGGGCCTTGGCCTGTTCGGCTTCCCCGAGACGGCCCCCTCAGCTTCCAGCAGCACCTCCCGCAACCCCAAGGACAGTAGCCTACGCAAGAAGAAGGCAGCCAACCTCAATAACATTATCCACCGGCTGGAGAAGGCAGCCAGCAAAGAGGATCCGTCCGAGTGGGAGTTCTAAGCCCTTTTTACCACACGTGCACACACACACACAGACACCCCCACACATACAGGCTACCCCCCCATCCTGACCCAGGAGGACCCTCCTGTGGGCACAGCCAAAGCCAAGCGTGGCCACCTTTGATACTTTTTTCTGAAGAAGAGGATGGGATGTTCACGTGAAGGAGACAAAAAGGAAGAAACGAGGAGAAAACGAGGAAACGAAACGGGCCCAGGTGGTTGTTACTGAGATAAAGCACTTAGCCGTCCCGGCCGCAGCACCCTAAAACCCCTCTCCCACCCATCTCACCCGAGCATTAACCACGAGCATTAACCACGAGCATTAAAGCAGGCAGCCCAAAGGGCCAAGCTGCCTCTCTCTCTTTCATACTCTCTCTCTCTCTGCTAGGGCTCTTTTCCTTCAGGGGCTTTTAAAGGGGAGGTCAGCTCACTCACCTCAAGTGTACACAGACCCTCACCTCCCTTTCAGAGCTCTGATGCATCACACTGTTGACTTTTGTTACTGTTACACTTCCTTTTTTGCCTTTTTTTTTTTAAGTCTCTGTGTGTTCGTCATAACATTTTCAATCAAGGGCATCCTTGTTTTATCGCTAAAATGCGAGAGGATTGAAACCAAGAGGAGAGAACAACACAAAAAAACAGGTGTTAGTTACTGAATAGAGGAAAACACTTCAAAAATGTCATCCTCGGTGCATTTTTCTTCATTTTCCCCAACTACACAAACCCCAAATCCCCTTCTGTGCCAGCCATCTAATGGCTGAGGAGGCTCCTGCGTTTCTTCAGCTCCATTTTTTTTAAAAGAAAAGCCCTCCGATGAAGAACAAGATTTTTATATAGCAATTCGGTTGCCACTAAGAGATTGTGCAGTCTATTGACTCTAAAGGACAAAAAAGATTAAACAAAAATACACATTTTTTGGAAGGGAGAATTGATATGGGAAAAAAAATGTTTTAAAATGTAGAAAATCACTTTAATTCACATTTTTAAGTAAAAAAAACATGCAAGGTGAAGCAAGGGGGTAAAAAGGACAAAATCAAATATATCGTGGTAGCTGAAGTAGGTTTTTTTTTCCCTTTTTTTGGGTTATGTAGAGCTCTTAATAGTGCACATTGACTTCACAGCTTTAAACTGGCCTGTTCGGTCCACGCCACTCGGGATACCATTTCTTATCGCCCTCCGTTTTAGCCTTCAGGAAATTTTAGAAGAAAAAAAGGAGAAAAAAAAACCCTACAAAAAAATAACACAGACAGAACAAGATGTCAACGGAGATCTGAAGGTCAAGAAGGGCCTGATTTAAAAAAAAAAAAAGAAAAGAAAAAAGAAAACGGATACTGTCTCTTTAAGGAAGACCACACTGTTGCAGGAATCGGACTGAGGAGTGAAGGATTGTGGGGGTTGTAGTACTGTACTCCGTAGATTAATGTGGTACTGTGTGAGGTTTGATTTTAAGGTTCTGGGGAGGTTTCGTTTCCCTTTTTCCCTCTGAGGTCGCCAAGAGATGCACAGTTCACTTTAAAAAAAAAAAACAACAAAAAATGAAAAAAAAAACATCCATGCGCCCGTTTTGCAAGTGTGTGAGGGTCACGCTTTGGGGAGGGGAGTATGTCCTGTGTGTGTAGAAGCGTGTGTGTATGATAACCCTCCCTCTCCCGTCTATAGAAACACACACAGAAATGGAACTCACTAAACACCATGGATCCCCTCCTTCCTTCCCGCCAGTCTGATATGTCGCTATAAAGGGCAACAATGGGTTAAAGTCAACCTGAAACCATATCCTGCTCATACCAGTTCCATCATATCATATTCAAAACACACAATTCTGGTTTTCCCCGTCATCTGCCAGACGTGATGACTTTAGCCCCGCCCCTGAACATTTGGGTTACATCACCTTGCACCAGTGGGCGGGGAAAAGTAACACTGACCAGGAAAACAGCGTTAAGGTTGACTTTAACGTTAAAGTGAAGATTAAGCTGCAGAATTAAACTGTTACACTCAATCACGCTATGAAAGGAGCGCCTGGAAAATGTGATGCCAAAATGTTGCTTAATGTGTCCTCTTTCTCACTGAAGTGCCCCCGGTCAGTTATTTCGGAGGGTCCCGTCACACCAAGGCCGTTTTTTTGGATACAGTTTTTAATGATGCGGAGCTTTCGCATCTTGTCCAATTGTTTTTTGGGTTTTTTTGCACTCAGAATGCTATAAATAGTCATCATGTTGTTCGTCATGTCACACTGCAAAAAAGTGAAACCTTAACAAGCCAGAAAATCTTGTAAAGAAATAATTTTATTTTAAGAACCACTGGCTTGACTGTGTAAGATCTATAATCTAGTTTTTAGAAACTTTTTTTGTTTGTTTTAGTGACGTTTTTCCTCACTATATTGACAGATCATTTTGCTTGATTCTAGTACCTCTTTTTCTGTTTCATTTTACTTTATTATTTAAGGCAGTCTGAGCTCCGGATGAGCCGTCCAGTTGCTACAGTGGTCTGCCTGGACTGTTATCATTGTGACGCCTGAGTATTAACGTATGTGTACGATGAAAAAGATTATAAAATGATTGGTTTCCAAATCTGTTAAAAAAAAAAAAAAAAAAAAAAAAAGGACTTGGTGTGAACTGAGTCTGTCCGGTGGCCCTGCTGTCAGGTGGCGTAACCCTCTTTTCCTTTAAGAGACTATATCGTTGTTTTCTCCTGGCTTTTTAAAGAGGTTGCCCTTTATACCCGGATATATCAGACAGCTCTCAGTGCCTGCCAGTCCACTGCCTCCCTTGTGTGTGTGTGTGTGTGTGTGTGTGTGTGTGTGTGTGTGTGTGTGAGTGTGTGTGTGTGTGTGAGAATTTACTGTCTTGTTTCCCCTACAATTCCGGTGCGGGATCGTTTGTACATAATCGCGCACCCGTAGAGTGCACAACTGCCACCCTTCCTCTCTTCTCATAAGCTGTTTTATCAATCATTATCATTATTAGGCTTCTAATGAAGTAGCGGATTTTCTCCTTTTTTATTATTATTGTTATTATTATTATTATTATTATTATTATTACCTTTAGGTTCCTTTTATTGCCATATCCTGAAGCATCATATAGAGTTACTGTTTTATTCAGCTTATTTATAGGTGCTGTATTTCCATTTTGACTTTTGAATTCTATTGTTTTATGATGTATCGGATTATAAGAGGGCAAGTTACTTTTTTTTTTCTTTTTTTTCTTTTTTTTTTTTTCTTTTTTTTCTTTTTTCTTTTTTATTTTAGACTGATAGACTGCCGGCAGTATTGGGTAATATTTACAAGATGTAGTTCTCATACGTTGTATATTAATGAATTTCCACAGATTATTTTAACGCGTTTATATTACTTTTTGAATTATTATGATGTCACTTAAATGATCACAATGGCATTTATGGTTAACGTTGAAGCTGTTCGCGTTCGTTTTTGTTCGCTCGGTTCATCGGTCTTGCTCTTACGAGCGTCGTACGAAACATCTTGTCTCCTTTTTATGTATGCTTGATCTCCTTTTGGCGCAGGAGCTCCATTTCCTTTCTTTGATGCAGCCGTTTATCCTTGGTTTCTTTCTCTCTTCTTGTTTGATGGATTTTCGGAGCGTGTTTCGTACCTCTCAGGCCCCCGAATACACTGGCGTTGTATTTGTGCTCTTCAGAGACGGAGGGTGAATCCCCCCCCCCCACCCCCCCGGGGTTATGTCGTCACCTGTCTGTGTGGGTCAGATCTTCTCACTGACCAAAGAGGTGGTCGTCACTTTCGGTTCGGTGGGTGCTTGTTGACATTGTAGCATTTTAATTTTTATATAGATTTTTTTTTTTCATTTCTGTCCAGTGTCAAAGCATTAAAATCTGTCTACACTACCATTAAGACATGAGGGGAGGAGCCCGACCGATGTTACGACTGAGATTTTAGTGGGCTGAAATCGCAATGACTGGTCATATTTTATAACTCTTTTGGCTTCTCCTTCAGAGATCAAGAGTTAAAACCCAAACGATGTCATACTAGGGGAAAAAGTTACTAAAACTTGTTGATATTTTATCCATTTGGTCAATATATTTTCCTTTCTGAGACAATAGCTGGTCTTCAGTATGTCAGTACATCACTACATCAATATCAGTTTTCTGATTCTGATATATCACTATCAGTATGTTTTCTGATTCTGGTTGATCAATAAATCACTATATATCACTTTAACAATATATATCAGTTTTCTTCCTCTGATATATCAATTCATCACTATATCAATTTAGGTTTTCGGGTTCTGATGTATTAACCTATCAGTATATCAATATCAATATATCGGTCGGGCCCTAATAAGGAGGTCTTGGTGTTTGTGCATTTTCAAAAACATGTTTAAGCAGAAAAGCAGCTTTGTGGAGCAGCGGTTTAGTACTGAACTATTGACCATTTGCACTTATTCGTACCATTTTGTGTGGACTAGGCTACCCAGTGAGGACTCTTCTGACCTTAAACCGCACTATCAAGCACAAGGTGGGGCTGCCAGAACAAGTCGACAGTGTGTTACAATCTGAGAAACATGATGGCCGATTCTCAGGCCAGGAATCGCCTTCAGCTATAACTGCCGTTGAGATTACGCCTGTGAAACACTTCACAGGTTAAAAAGTGACCCCCTTTCCCAAGCACTTAAAGCAGCACACTGCGATTTGTAAATCTTTAAAATAAATTCTATAAAGCAAAAAACAAAAAACAGCTTTTATATGGGAGTCAAAGGCTCCTGCCTGGTATGAACATTAACAGCCATTTTCTTCATACTAGGTGATACAGTTGCCATCACTCGTGCTAGTAGACTAGTCAGTACTGGGCCTCAAGGCTGTGGGTTATAAACCTCATCCCTACAACACGTCCAGCATTGGCGTTCACAGTGTCCGCGCCCATTTCCCCAATTCTTAGCATGAAGCTAATGCACTTCTCGATTGCACAAAACTGCGAGCTGTTCGTCACTCGATTAAAAAAAAAAAAAAAAAGCACAATCTTACAAGCATTCAGGATTCAGATACAGTACGTCTTCGAGGGGGAAAAAATATATTTAAAAAAACATGCCCGCCTTCTTCTAAAAGTAGATAGGCCTGGTGTTGTCCCTCTCGAGAGCAGACATTAATCAAAGCACTTAAAGTCTCCTGGAAGCTCACCTACGCAGTATTTGATGAGATCAGTGTGAAGAGTGCCTTGTCTAGAAGAGTTTCACCTTTAATTAATGAACGGTGCAGTAAAAGCTTGGAGACAGAAATTATACAGTGATTTCGCCTTAAATTTCTATTGTTTTTTGGTGAATCTTTCTCAAGACAAACAAAAAAGACCTAAAGATTTCAGTAATAATAATATGACACTGGATGGGAAGGAGTTCTAGGGCTGGCCCTAAGAGCATTAAACAGGCTTCACGTATCCTCTATAATTTGATGGAATATTTGTAAACAATGATATCTCTGTTTCACAATCATTTTTACTTCATTTGCTGCACTTACTGCCGCTTGATTGTGACTGTAAGGCATCTAAAAGCTGTTTGCCAACTGCCATTAAACAACAGAAGAAGAAGAAGAACAGGCGCTATTCAAGCAAGCATTGCATAACGAACGTCATATGACACAAATTACTGAAGATTTTCAACCATGATTCCGTCAGTTACGGAATCACTGCTGGGTTTAACATCGTGATGGCTAATAAAATGTGTTTAGGATCTAAATTTTCGCGATAAAACTTCTAATACTAACTGGAGAATCAGATTTAACGAATGGGCCAGCCCTAGCTTTGTTGTATCAGATCATTTTTTAAGCTGTGATGCTATAAACAGAAAGTCGACCGACCATCTCAACAAGGACAGCGATAGTCAACCAAAGCTGTTTGGAACCTCATCCTTATATGGAGCTAATTCTCCATTCCCATCACCGGAGACACTTCGGGCCTTGTCATGGATTCACAATTTCTTCTCTCTGGTAATAGTCAGTACTCAACCCTGCACTTTCTCTGACCATGTGGCGTCTCGAATGCACAAACCCCTAGTCCTCCTTGTTTCCAGGTCATTTATACCCTCTTGTATTTTGACTTGCATCACCTGCCATGTTGTTCTCACCCTATGGAGAGTTTAGGGTTTTTTTTAATACATTTGATGACTTTGTCTCTCAGACTGGGCTACAGCTCGTGAGGTTTATTCATTTTCTTGTCTTTTTATGTATGGCTTCATTTTAAAAAAAAAAGCTTGCTGGAGGCTGCGTTTTCTTGCCGTTTCACACGCGTTTGATACTGACTGGTCAGTGGAAGAGCTTTTTTTTGTGTTTGATAGAAGTCACTCATACACTGATAAACACACTGAGTTAAGCGGATGACTTGAACAGACCCATTTGAAGTTTTTTCTCTTTTTCTCGGACGCTCTTCGTTTGTATAGCATTTCTGTTCCATGAAGAACTGAAGAAGTCGAACCCATGATTTGTCTGCTGTCCTCAATTTAAAAAAAAAAAAAAAAGAATCCTTTACGACAGTGCGCTAAAAGAAACCAAATACTGTGTTAAAACGGGTTATTGTGTGCATGTGAGCGCATGAATCAGGTCAGCGTTTATTTTTTCAGTCTATTCTCTCCTTTTCCCCTCTCTCCCTCTCTCTCTCCGGTACGCTTTTCTCTCGCCCTCGACTCGAGCCGGAAAAGGAAAGACAGAAAGATTAATTTAGGGTTCATGTGTTTTTTTATTTTTTTTATTTTATATTTCTCTTTTTGGAGTTGAAATAAGACGACGACTTCCTTTTACAACCCCGTCTTTTACTGCTCTAACTGCTGTTTGATTTTATTTAATGTACTTCGCATGAGGCACTGACCCATCTCCAGGCTCAAGGGATGGTACAGTTTTGTTTAAATGGGAGAGAAAATGCACTCTTCCGTTACTTTTCAGTATCACGCGCCCCGAGCAGATACACTAAACGAGGAGCGAACGGGCACTTTGAGTGTAATCTGCTGCTGGACGGATGCATGTTGATCACCGTTGCTTCTGAGGAAGAGCTCGAGGAGGACCGGCGTGGGGGACGGGGGGGCTGGTTTTGCCAAACGGCGCAGCCTCACACGTAGGGCATTTAACAGCATTCACTCTCGGTTTCCCGCTGCATCTCGTAGATGCCTTTCTTTCGGAGAAGCTCCTTTTTTTTTCTTTGATTCTTCTTTCTTTCTTCCTTTCTTTTTTAAATGAGCGGCTTGTGAATTCAGGAATCTGCCATTTTACGGTTATTTTTCTATAGAGCATAATCAGATATTCTATACGCCGTCGTTGGAAAGCGTTTGTACAGATTTTAACCGAGACATATCCTATCGTGTGACGAGCTGTTCATTGCTGTTAGTGGTTCATGTATTTTTTGTTGTTGTTGGCGGCAGAAGCGTAAAGGACAACACTGGTCTGTTTATCAGGACGTACAAACCTCAAGTCGTTTTGAATATGAAGTGGATCCTTCTGAAAAGACTCCTCCGAATCACTGGATTCGCACGCCGAGCTGATGTAGCTGGTCAGACTGTATCTGTACGGACTGTTTCTTTCATTTCATTTTGTTTCTGTTTCCGGTCGCTTCTCCCCAAGCGTTCGGTGCATTGCGTTTTCGTTGATGGCGTAGAAGCTCACACTTTTGTTTTCTTTTACAAGTAAGCTTTAGGACTTGATTTAAACGTCAGGTCGGCGTATCTGATGACGGGGTCCACGGCAGCGGTGTTCAGACACCAGCTCAGCCACCCTCCCTTTACCTGTCAGGCGGTGACACCACGTGGTCAGCCTCTTCAGTGAAGTTCACTCAACTACCAGCACAAGGGTTGGATTTGAACGCCTCCGGCCAGTGCCGTATCAAGCCAGTGTTGACATTTTTCACATTTTGAGCATCGTCTGTCCATAAAGGACACACATATCATTAAAACCGTGTCCAAACCGTGCAGCCTTTGCTAGAAAAGAACATCCTTTGATTTTAAGTATGGTATGACTTGGCTATAAGGTCACATTCCCCTAGAAGCCTCATAGTAAAGCAGTGTTTATACCTGGTAGACCGGGGGGCTGATGGGAAATGTAGTCTGAAAGGCCTTGCTGCTAAATAGTTTCTGCTAGCGCCACATTTTGGGGTTTTTGAGGATTTTTTTTTTTTGGGTGTGGGGGGGGGCGGTTGTAGTCTGCTGATAACACCACGTTTCACATGATACTTGTATAGTCGTCCTGTTCCGTGTCAGCAGATCCTCATCTCCTGCATGGTTTTCATGTCGTTCCCTTCGGCCCGAGGTGGGGCGCTAATTTATTTGGTCATTTGCTAAATATCATTTCCACCGTGTCGTGGTTCTGTTTGGTCATAACCTTTTAAACTGTTTTTTGTTTTCCCTTTTTTTTGTAAGAAGTAGTTTGAGACTAAATGTTGGTCATTTGTATTTACAGAAATAAGATGAAAAAGACAAAAAAAAAATGCCAGTTTTGTGGCTGCTCGAGTTTCACTTTACTACTTAAAGCCACCCTGCCAGGTTTCTAGCTGTTTTTTCTAAAGGATGATTTTTCAGCTGACGCTTTGGAAAGCTGGGACACTACTTTATAATTGGGATGGGTGAGACTAAAACAACAAAAAAAAGAGGGGGGGTGGGCAGGGAGGGTGGGTTTTTTTGGGCCACACCCACACACAGCCTTAAAGTGCCAGAGGCCTCAAACCCTCAAGGGAAATGTCTTTATTTTGTCCACTGGCGTTTGATAGCACTCACTACGAACGGGTTACGTACATGCACACAGTCCAAAAAAAGATAAATACATTTAAAAAAAAATGACATGTTTACTTTCTATGATGTGTATAATAGCTGTAATTAGATGTACAAACTTTATCAGATCACGTCGGGAAGACCTTCGAAGGACGGACTGATACGGATTGAGCATCAATGCCAAATACTAAGATTATTTCAGATGTTCCCTGAGACTCCACAAATGTTGAGATCCGTCTCTTGACATGGTTTTGTATGGTTGGCTGTGTATATATATTTACTGTTCATGTTTTTTCGCCATTGTACTTTCTCTCTCTCTCTCTCTCTCTCTCTCTCTCTCTCTCTCTCTCTCTCTCTCTCTCTCTCTCTCTCTCTCTCTCT
>JBBPCX010000040.1:29510816-29522887 GCA_037974365.1 Hydrocynus forskahlii | reverse complement strand
TCCCCGGGCGCCCCTCATTGGTGGCAGCCCCCTGCTTCACTTGGTGAATGCGTTAAATGCAGAGAAAGAATTTCACATTGTGCTGTGGTGTGTTCATGCGTGACTATAAGTGTTAATAAATCTTTAAAAAAATAAAATCAAGGACATGACCACATGACTTTTTTGAAGGACCCATAGGCTTGTTCTGTGCCATTTCCTTTTCTCCAAGCTTCAATACAGCCTCAATTGCTTTATGCTGAAAGGACTGATGTTCCGCTGTCCACCCCAGTTTGTGATGGTCAGATGGTGATGATGTCTGGATGTAAGGACGTTGCTGATTCTACATTTTTCTGTATGTCTTGCTGAAAAAGTCAAACAGGACGTATGGGCCCTCGTAGCAGATGATGAATTGTTCATGGAATCCTTCTTTAAGGAACCCTCTGAAGGCCTCTGAGGTTTTCTGAAGAGTTTGTCTCCTATTTTTATTCCATGTGTGTCGCTTTCCATGCCAGTGAAGAGTAACGCGGGTTCACAAAGGCTAATCCGTTCCCATGATTCGTGTGTCATTGTTCTTTGCTGACTCATCGTTTGTATCAGTTTTCTTTGTGACTGATCCCCCAAGAAGAAGCTTACTCTGAAAAACAGACGCGTCCGCCAGAGGGTCTAGCCTCGTGCATCCTTTCTGAAACCCTACAGTGAAACTGGTGTTTTCAGTGTAGTGATAGTTTTGTATATTTAATTTAGCAAAAATAGCAGTACATCTTAATTGTTTAATTGATTATTTTCAGTCTTAGTCAAATAACTAATTGTAGTAGTGAAAGTGTGTTCACTGCATTGACACTGGGCATGTCTTTGCTTGGTTTATAAGTGTAATATAATATAAAAATATTGAAAATGACATTTTCAGAATGTAATTTCCCTATTTTTGTTAGCAGTAAGCTGAAATGATATAAATAAATTATTATAAATAAATGAAGTATTGTTATTCAGTTGTATTATCATCAATAAGCAGATTTGTTGATGTTGATGACACTGAAAAAAAACCTCTTTCAGCAAGCACTTTGGTCAGGAATGTTGTCGACGGGTTAACACTGAGTGAAACAGAGTGAATTTATGTTAAGTTCTTTAGTCTCATGATGGCTCTAAGAGTCTGTAAAATATCACTGAAAAGAAGTTGGCATCTACACCAAGTCACCAGTTTATTAGGGACAATCATTTATGGGGGAAAAAAAAACTGAATTTAAATTCCATAGTAAGAACATCATGCTAGCAGTGAAGCATGGTGTTGGTAGTGTCAAGATGTGGGAGTGTTTTGCTACTTCAGGGCATTGGCAACTTGCTATAATTCTGCTCTATCAGAACCTTGTGCAGGGGAACATCCGGTCATCAGTCTGTAATCTGAACCTCAGGTGTAATCAGATGTAATCGGAACAGAACCACCTCTGAATGGCTCAAAATAAAGAAAATGAAGGTTCTTGAGTGGCCAAGTCAAAGTTCTGATATTGAGATGCTGTGGCGAAACCTCAATATTCGAAAGCCCTTCAGCGTGGAAGAATTCTGAATATGATTGAAAGCAACTCTGCAAAGAGTGGGCCAGAATCCGTCCAGAATTCAGTCAGGAATAGCAATGGGTATCGTTACCTGGTTCTGGTTCCTGACTGGTCTGTACTGAAATCTGTGGAGTCTCCTGTTCAGATGGTGCTGCTGTCCGTTCCACTCTGCTCTTCACCAACACACGTTTATTGATCAGAACATTTGTAGCGACGCTCCTCCATCATTATTCATACAGGATGCAGTTTAGATCTTTATTTCTCAAAAAATTGCAATAAAATAACTGCTGAATCTTCTCACACCTTGTCATGTGACATCACCAAATAAAGACTATAGGTATCAGTATTGGTACCACAAAAATTCCTAGTTAGGATGTTTAAGGCTGCAGCTGTTGCTGAAAGAGGAAACCAAACTAGTTATTAGGTTTTGGAAGCAGTTACTTGTGTGAGGATCTGAAACCATTTTGTGTGACCAATAGCGGAATTGTATACTAGTTTATTGAGGGAAATCGTTTGCACACGAAGGCGTCTTCTTAGTTATCCCATAGGATCATCTCTTTGACTCCCCTCACTGGTTGACCAGAGTAAGACAAGTTCCCCTTGATCTTGGTTCTGCCTGAGGGTTTTCCTCCAGCTTTAGTGAGATTTTCTTCATCTCACCTTTGGTTTGCTTGCTAGTGTCTCAGGCCTGGATTCCACATCAGCTGTAAAAAAGCACTATATAAATATAATGGGATTGATTTGAATAGTTCAGTGGACCTTTGATTGGACCCTGGCAGACTAACTTCATCTCTGATAGAATTTTAGTCAACTAGCAGCTCTTAATTGTAAGTGTGCGTTTATGGGTGTGAGACACATGTTTTCGTTGTGGACGACAAAGTATTACAAAGTCTCTCACACCAATAAACACAGACTTACAATTAAGTTACAAAAATTCTATCAGAGGTGGAGTTAGTCCGCAGTTATTTAAGTCATTTGTGAAATTTGTGTTGAGTTAGTTTTTGACATGAACATGTAGATGTTCTCCTCAGTGCTCAGTGAAGAGGAGGGTCTTCAATCTTTGAAGACGTTGAGGGTCTCAGCTGTGCTGACGATCAGAGAAAGTTCGTCACACCACGTGGTGCCAAAGCTGAGAGGAGTCTTGATGCAGGTCCTGATCTCTTGTTCAGATTCCGAGCTGTGATGTTGCCTCATAAATCAACACAAGAGTGTTTGGAAGTCGACGTTCCTTTCGGGGGCCTTTGGGAGACCCCGCTTGGCCATGACTTGAGCACGTTGCATGGCTCAAGGCTAAAAATAAAGTGGCCTTTGGAAGACACACATAATGACATGACCAGTGGGTCCTGTTTTGACCTCAGCTACGTTCCCCAAGAAAGCAAACGAATGGGGGTCCCAGATGAAAGCAGGGATAAGGCAGGATGCCATGAAAAAAAACAAGGAGAATATAGTTTAATTGGCAGGGAAAAGAGGTTGGAGAAACAGACGAGAAGGGAGAGAACGAGGAGGAGAGAGGGAGAGAGTGAGAGAGGGCTTGACGGTGGCTGGCGATAATAGAATGTGTTGTTTTGCTTGACACCACAAAACCACAAAGAGGGCTTATCTGTGATACAATGAGGTTTGGCAGCAGAGGAGACTAGCAAGGCTTGTGGGGGAGAGAGAGAGAGTGTGAGAGAGAGAGAGAGAGAGAGAGAGAGAGAGTGGAGGATGAATGACTCTCAGTCTCAATGGGGCGAGAGTAGCTGACTGTCGGCTTCGTTCAGGAAAGAAAACGCTCACGGATTCACGCCTCCACTCCTCAACATGTTCTTCTCTCACACTTGCGTTTGGAAGAAGTAGGCCAGGGAATTGTGTCGCACATCGCTCAGAGACGTCAAACAAGCTGGTGCTGGAATTTTCCTACGAGCGGAAAACAGAGTTGAACCTGGAGGAACACGGAGGCAAAATTCAGAAACAATACATGTTTTTTTATGCCGTTGATGAACCTGCGTTTGGTGCAATGGAGCCATGAGGCTAATGTAGCTCTGACAAAGGTTAATGTTAATTACAGTTGAATTAAAGTCAATTTGTATGCAATGTGATTTATTATTATTAAGCTATTAGCTCGCAGGTCATTTCTGTGTTCATCATGAGGCTAACAGGTTAACACGCTCCTCTAGTAATATCACTAGTAGTAAAACTAAAACATACAAAGAGCTGCGCGATATGCATAAAATATCAGTATTGCAATTTTACTGCCACATATTGCAATTGCAGTGCCTTTCAAGATATCACTTCGCTGGAATTAGAGTCTGTTTCTGTCCCTGCATCCATACAGTCCATTAATGGAAAATAAGCTACATAAACAGCCTGTTTTCAAATCACAGGTATTTTTTATGGCAGAAAACCAACACATTTAAATACATCTCCTTATTCTGAGCCCTGCCCATTCATGCATCAATTTTCTAACACCTAAACATGTAATGGACTTTTGTTGGATTACACCCAGTAACTCATCTGGCGCTGTGATTGGTCAGCCTGTTAGAAACACTGTGATTGGTTAGAGGCTCATTTGCATTTTGCAGCCTTTTGCAATATCAGTATTGATACGCAATGTCGCGATTATTGAGGTGCAACTGCCTCGCAGCTCCACTGAATAACTAAAATGCACATCTAGATCATACCTGAACAATAAGCTTCCATCACTTGTTTGGTGCATCGGCCTCATAGCTTGTTGCAAACATAAGACCCTACATTCCACTTCCTTCTGGGGTTTTAACAGTGTCTGCGTGGACAGATCGGAAATGTGTTCTGTCTTTTCAGTTCTTTTCACTCTCTCTTCTTTTCCACACTGTGTAAAGTGTGAATCCAAGCCTCTGTTGATGTCCTTCACTTCTCCCCCTGGCACCGATACACACCTTTTCACACTCTCTCTCACACTCCTCGTTTACCCTTTACACATTCACAGGGAGCACACACACACACATACACACACACACACCCAAAGTGAAAGCAGGCTTGTGTTTTTCTCCTCCCTGTCCCAGGCACCAGTGTTCATTAGCAGCACACACTGCTGCTCTCTCTTTCTCTTCTTTGTACGAATTCTCTCTTTTTGTGTCTCTCTTTCTTTTGGATGCTTCTCAATGATGCTCTGTGAAAGCTGACCAATGGCCTGCCTCATCCAGCCCCTGACCACGGACTCAAATTCCTTTTCTCCCCCACCATACCCTTCCTTTAACACCCCCGCCTCCCACCCACACACACACCAGAATCTTTAATTAAGAAGACACTTTCACCTAATTTCACCAACCTAGTTTTTGAGGGACATTTCTTAACCAAGCTGAAGTATAACATGTGATGTAATCTGGTTGACGTTAGTCAAGTTAAATTTATGTTACTTAAATGAAGATAATATTATCTAGATAAGTAATGGGGTCTAACTAGCATTAGTAAATAAGCTCACATTGCATGTCAATAATGTTTTGCTATCGATTAACCTATCGACTGGTTTGGTGATTAATCTAAACCATGAATTCATAGCTTTTATAATGAGTGTATTTAGCAGTAAAAAGGACAGAATGTATTTTAAAAGGTCTCTCTACTAATGGTGATTTAATAAACACAAATAGACAAAACTTATGGTGTCTTTTCTGGTGATCCATGTGGTCCATCATCCAAGTTGGTGGTTGGTGCAGGTATGTTTTCTCCCCACGTGTGCATGCAGAGTGCCAGTGCAGCTTTGGTTTGCCATTGAACTTTGGCACAGTGAAAGTCTTGGGACATTGAACCTCTTTCGCAACTGACTCAGTTACAGTCGCTGTGATTCTTTTTTTTAGACTATAGCATTGATTTGAGCTGACCCAAGGTACAAATGACTATTGAACTGAAAACCGTGCAGAAAATACACAGGGATATTGAAGAAGAAAAAAAACATTTTTATAATGAATTGAAGTGTCCCCAACCAACAGAGGTCCCCAACCACCAGGCCACGGACCGGTATCAGTCTGTGAGTACCGGACTGCACAGAATGACAGAATAAACAATATTTGTTTGATTATCAGTTTGAGTACGGTACATCAAAAAAATTGCCCACAAGCCTGCATAAATAAGTAAAAAACAAACATCTTTGGGGAGCTTCTTTGTATTTTTACACACTTTGTTTTTAGTTGTATCTATACTGGTCCGTGAAAATATTGTTTTACATGAAACTGGTCCATGGCACAAAAAAGGTTGGAGACCGCTGTTTTAGAAGACCAACACGTGCTTTCATAAAATTGTGTGTAAATCATTGGCATTGACGCATTTTCATCGATTATGTCGACCTATCACATTGCATATTAAAATATGATAGCTGCTAAAGTTTATAATCAGGAAGTATGATTCCAAGCATATATTGCGTATTAAGTGGTTTTAAGTCATGCCCTTGGGTTATCCCGATACCACTGCATGTAACATGATCTGCCATAAAATCGTTTTTCTCAACTTTGCAAATAATGATATCTTTGCAAGGGGAATCATCTTCAATCTTTCTTGCTTTAAAACTGTTCTAGGATTATTATAAGATTAATTTATTTGGGCCTGCATTATGCACCTTAGAAAGAAAGTACCATACACCACTGTGGGAAAGTTGAACCACCCCTCCTTTCTTCAGTGCCAGACTTTCTTGTATTTTAATGCAGTCTTGAGGAACAGTTCTTCAGGCTTCCCGAGGGACGTTCAAAGACTCCCGTTTTCAGTCCAGTCCCTGAACCTGAACAGTTTTCTGTTTTTTGTTTATTCAAGCAGAACAAAGCACAACTAAAGTTCTGAATCAGTGAAGAAACAGGAGCAGATGATTCCGGATGATCAGGCGGTGATCAGTATACTGGTGGTGCTGAATGTTGAGTGGTTGGAACACATTTATCTAGGCTCCTTGTATCTTTAGGAGCCTGTCGCAGTAAAACATTTGTTGCCATTTCTTTCATTTAATCTACTCTGTACACCAAAAAAACTCAATTTGACAGCAATAAAATAGTTTGTTTTTTGTTTTTTTTTACCAACAAGGTGATTCAATCAAAATATAAAGAAATGAGGGGTGGCTCAAGACTTGCACAGTACTGTATATATATTGACTAGTTTTCCCTTGCCAAGATGTAATTTTTTGCTGCACAGTTACACTGCAGGTGTCCCTCGAGGACTTGATGATGTCATGTCTGATCTGCTGTCCTCTGTATGTCCCCTCAGCGCTCTGCTGGGGCATTGGCATGGCCCAGGGATGAATGGCGACGGGGCGCCCAGCAGCCCGGAGCTCTCCTCCTCATGCCCGCCGCCTGACTGGAAGGAGTTTTGTGAGCTGCACGCCCGCGCCTCTGCTGCTGACTTTGCCCACAAGTTTCGCCGCTTCATCAGCGAAAACCCGTGCTACGACTCGCCGGGGGCCGACACCAGCTTCTCGCAGCACTTCGCCCGCCACTTCCTGGACTGCTTTGCAGCCATTCTCAGCCAAGTGCGAGAGCAAGGCTCGCCCGGTTCTGCCCCCAAGTACAGCATCGTGCCCTTTGCGGGCCTCCGGAGCTGCCCGCCGCCGTACGGCCACGACCTCTACCAGCGGCGCAAGGACGCGGGCGCCTCCAGCGAGTCGTTGGACAGCATGGACAGTGTGGGAGGAGGAGGAGGAGGAGGGGCCGGGGGAAGCTCAGCCCCACACAAAGTGTCGGCCCTGGGACAGTCGCGTAGCTCTGAGGACGTGTCCCTGGGCCACCATCACCCCAAAGCCCGCTTCAAGAAAGGCTTCTCGCTGCGCAACATGAGTTTGTGTGTGATGGATGGGGTCAGGGAGATCTGGCATCGCCGAGCTTCGCCGGAAGGAGACAGGAAGGCTAATGGAGGGGAGACTGGAGGGCCTGATCGCTGGAGCCAGAAGCTGAGGTTGCCCCGCGGTTCACAGAGCCACCGGGGGGCCGAGCTGCTGGAGATCCAGAGGGAGGGAGCGCTGCGCTACATGGTGGCCGATGACACCAACTGCGTGGGGGCAGCGCAGTGGCAGAAGTGTAGGCTGCTGCTCAGGAAGACGGGAGCCGGTTCGGAAGGTGGCGAGAAGTTCTTACTCGAGTTCTATGTGCCACCAAAGGTAAGAACATAACCCGATCTTAGTTCTGTAGCCCTTTGGTGTTTTTGCAGTTTCTAACTTCGACATAGTAACGAAAAATTGAAGATTTTCATGTCTCAAACTGCTATATTGAGCAAACGAGCACATCATCTAGTAATACTTCACAATTTAGTGGCCACTAATCATTCTTGTGATGAAACAGGTCATAGTTTTATAGATATTTTGGTGGAGGGATACATGCAGGGCATTGTGAGGCAAAATCGTTCCCAAAGAAAGCTGGTTTCATTCAAATTTACTTCTGTTTTACCATAATCAACATTCTTACGAACACTCAGAGACATGTGGGGCTTCACTGGTGGGTTTGGAGAGTAAATGACACAGCATCTCTGTGGTTAAGAGTTTATCTATAATGTGTTTCATATCAAACCACTTTGGAAAAACTCTTTACAGGATTCAGTTTATGTACAATGGAGAAAATGTTTAGGGAATTCTCCTATAAAAGAGCCAATGCCAAGATCTCTGAATTCATGAAATGATTTAATGATATTTTATGACATTGTTTATTGTTGATGGTGTTGGTGGCCTCGTGGGTCAGATACTTGCCTCTGGACCAGGGGGTCATGGGTTTGAATCTTACTTAGCACACCACCACTGTGTTCCTGAGCAAGGCCCTAGACCCCAAGTTTCTCCAGGGAGACTGCCCCCTGTAGTTAGGGAATGGAAGTCGCTTTGGATAAAAGTGTCTGCTAAATGCCGCAAATGTAAATGTTTAAACATCATACCCATTTGTTCATCAAAGCTGCCATCTACCATTGAACAGAGGCACAGAAATAGTGCTGATGGGATGTGCTTGAATGTTGCACCGCTCGCACCCTAGCAGTGACACTGATGTGAATAAACCCCTCTGATGTATTCTGAGAGTAGTCCATGTCAAAAATAATACATCCTGTGGTCAGAAACTGACCAGTGCTGGGGGTAGAAGGGGGTTGATCTTTTCTGCAGCAGCTGATGGGCTACAGTCTGTAACAGCACTTTTCCACAGGCACACAGAACCGTGCCATTCCGTGAGCTGTTTTTCAATTACATATAAGTTGACCCGTGCCTGAGCCATACCTGTGCTGCTCGATGGCAGGGCTGAAAGGGGGCCGCAGCCGAGCTGACGACATCACTGCTTTTTGATTGGTCAAAAAGGTTGTCATGACAACAGACAGACTTGGAAGCAGGCTGTTTTTTTTTTACACTGTGAGAAACGTGAGGGTGTACCAGGACATTGCTAACAAGTTAGCTGGGTGAGGTTTTCATTGCATGGTTAAACATGGATGTGGTTTTGGGACGAGGACCGGCCATAAACAACTCTGGTACTGGGTTACACTGAGATACACTGGAATGTCAAAGCGTGCTACGGCTTCCGTGTCATCGCAGTACAGTTTAGGGACAGGACGGTTCCTGTGTACCTGTGGAAAAATATTGTATATTCCAGCTATAAGGGAGGTGGAGCTCCTAATGCGAGTGGCTGGAGAAGGAGGTATGGTGGGCGGAGTATTCACACTCAGAGGTCTGTAAACTCTGCAGTAATGTGAGGACTGCATTGCTGACTGTGTGTAAATTTGCCAGCTGGTGTATGATCCAGTTCTGACCTGAGGACACTCGGCCTGGCCTTGCTTCAGCTGGCCCGACTCTGCCACGCCACGTCCAGATCTGTCCGCGTCCTGCCGGGGCGCAGATACCCACACAGGGCCGTGTATGGGTCAGCATTAATCTGTGGGTGCCGATACTGCGTTCGCATCAAATTACACCTCTTTTAATTATTCGAGATGGTGCGTCTCAGGCTGAGTTATTTATAGGCAGTGAGTTATAAATGGTGCATGTTGATACTGCACTGCTCAAGTGAGGAACCGTTTCAGCAGATTTCGAATGGCATTCAGGGCCGTGCTGGAGTTGTAGGGTTTTTTTTTTTTTTGCATCTTTATATGGAAAATTTTGGGTTTTCCGTCAAACCTGAATGGTTCCTCACTTGCAATTTGAAAGAATGTACTTTGTGCACAAGTTTAATATGTTGCCTTGTGCATTGTTGTGTTAATATTTGGAGAAATTGAGCGTAGAAATGGTCTTCTTGGTCTTCTGGGTCTAAAGCTTAATTTGGAATGTAATTGGAATTAATTTAAAATCACAATGTTGGTTAGAACGTTCACGATTAGATGTTTTATCCTAAAATCATTAAGCCCTGTAATGAAGACACAATTTTTTGGTCTCATCAAAAGTTATTATTGATATCTTAAGTTTATTATTGATCGTTTTGTCTGGTCTGGCTCCTCGTCTCCTTATTGGAGCTGCAGCCATCACATGGATTGGGTTGATTCCAACACAGACACACCTGGTTTAACACCTGGTTTAACTTCAGGCCTTAGAGTGCAAGCGTCATGGACCCATGCCATCAAGTACTTTTTTTAAGTACGTAATACTTGATTGTTTGTTTGCATTTCTTTTAATGTTAACCTGTCTATTTGCTGGCAAAAAGTCCTTCACTGTTCAGATAAACGACTTTAAACAGTTTGTACACAAGCCTAAGACTTTTGCACAGTACTGTATGTAAATGACACCTGTTCTGATTGGCTGCCCTGTCTTGTGCCATGTTTTAAAAGCAGTCCATGCGGAAACACTCTGTATTACTGCAGTCTGAGTGGCCGGGGCTAAACTGCTGACATCACAAAGACAAACAGTTCAAAACATGCTGTTTTTACAGCATATTGTCTAGATATGGACTTGGTCCGTGGGAGGGGCTTATTTCTTTCCCATAATATGGTACCTTTAATGTATATAGTAGAGGATTATTAATAAATAACTACATCTATATCTGGATATCTTTGTGTTTTAGAGGAAATAACTGCTTACGTCCCCGATAAGTGACTCTGCCCGACTCTTCCATTCGTCATCAGTTTTTTCAGTGTTTCCCTAAAGCGCAGATGCACAAACAGATGAGTTCGTCCTTATCCGCTCTAAATCTGGAGCAAATCTTCAGGGCTGCTCCCGGGAGGGACGACTAACGGCTTCCTCTTTCCGGCCAAATGACCAGCAGATAAAACAGTGGTCGATGGCGCAGAGGAAGCGGCTCTTCTGGCTCTTTCTGCTGCGGTACAGCCAAACTGTCCTTTGCCAAGGTGGCACAAGAGGCAGAAGGCTTCTGGAGGTCAGGAGCTTCAATAAGATAAATGTAGGGTGCGAAACCTTATTGATCACTTTTGACACACCCAGGCTCCGCCCGCAAAAGCAGTATTTTACAGCTCCTTACATGAAAGTCTTCGGTTTAACCTGTTCAGAACTGGGTTCAGTATCAGTTCCCGCACCGGGTCCAGTACCGGGTCCAGTACCCAATACTGGACTCAGTGTTGGACGTGGTACTGGACCTGATACTATTGACCACTGTTTTAAGCTACATAAAAAAGTATTAATAAATATGAAATTAACATGAAAACAAGGATAGCAATCACTTCAGAGCTGAGAGATTGAAGCGGGAGAGAGAGAGAGAGAGAGAGAGAGAGAGAGAGAGAGAGAGAGAGAGAGAGAGAGAGAGAGAGAGAGAGAGAGAGAGACAGTCATATGAGAAATGTGAAAAACTCTCATAGCCTTACTGTCCCTCTAGTTGTTGGCTGTTGGTCAGAAAAAGGGAGAAGGGAGGGAGGAAGAGAGAGCAAGCGAGGAGAGGGAAAGAGAGCGGTGTATAGAGAGAGAAAGGGAGAGGAGAATGATACATGAATTGTCTATTTATTAAATCACTGTCGAGTGACTGCTGTGATTTGTTTCCTTATTCAAGCAGCACAAATCTGAGTAATTGCAGGAGTGTGTGTGTGTGTGTGTGTGTGTTTGACTCATAAATTACGTGTGAAGTGTGTGTTCGGCGGGGCCGCTAAGTGTGGCTGAGTCTGCCGTCAGCACACCATCAATCTCACTTCGGGCTGTCCACCAGCACCTCCTCTCTCCGGCGCGCGATACGGGACGGAGTCTCAGCCGGACGTCCAGCACTGTTTCTCATGCATAAAAACATGACATTCCTTCATAACTCTTGATTTGACCCCTCTGCTAAATCTCAGAGCTCCCAGATAAGAGACCTCAGCACACTGACCTAACGGACACACAGACTCCAGTTACAGTACTGTGGAAAAGTCTAATCTCTTCATCTAAAACACCGTCTTATCCAAAAGTCCTTCCTTACTCGGAGGTTCTGTGTCTCCAGCTAGACAGTGGAGCTTCAGACATCACAGGAAACTTTGTTTTGTGATTATACATCAGAAATCTGTAATTAAATTTTTTTTAAAAAAAGGATGGGGTTGGGTTGTAGTGCTGTGTTTGAGTGGGGGGGGGTGGAAAGGGTGTGTGTGAGTGTGGGGTGGGTGGAAGGGGTGTGTGTGGGTGTGGGGTGGGTGGAAGGGGTGTGTGTGGGTGGGGGGTGGGTGGAAGGGGTGTGTGTGAGTGTGGGGTGG
>JBBPCX010000040.1:29490876-29510716 GCA_037974365.1 Hydrocynus forskahlii | reverse complement strand
TATGTATATAATCTCAGAGCCACTTGTTGCACCGACGAATAAAAAAGTTGACTTGAGTCAGTGAATCTGATTCACTTTCCAATGCACAGTTCAAAAGAATCGGTTCTGTGAACTGAATCAAACTTCTTATCACTATCTAACGCGTCATCCATCCATTGTGTGTGCCCCCCCCCCAATCTCTGCTGTATACACAAACTCGAGCTGGAAAAAGGGAGGGAGGAGGAAGAAAGAGAGAAAATCTTCCACTGAGGGATGCGCGGCTCTTCCGAGCGGACCGACTCGCAGGAGCGTGCAGCGCGTGTTTGGGGGGTCGCAAGGGCTCCTGGTTTTTTGTGTTTTAATTGAAGGGAAAGTTCTGAGCGTAGTTTTTTTAAACATGAAGGACCGCACGGGTGAACTGAGGCATGTAAGTAGATGTTTGATTCAAACCTGCTTAAGTTGAGGGATGGCTGAAGCAAACGGTGGTCGCGGGCTGCGGGTGGGGGTGCACCTGAAACTAACCAACAAGAAGCTGTCAGTTCTATTGAGCCCCTAAAGCTGAAGTTCGGATCTTAATCTCCAGCTTTTATTACAGTTCTCCACCTTAAATAACCCAGCAGTTCATCTGCAGGGTCTGCGGGGTCTCACCGCTCCGGTTAAGGTGGTCCGGAGCAGTAAAGACCCTCAAGTTCACCCGACTCTCCCCGCGCGAGACAGCTTTTTCTCTCCCACTTTCACAGACAGACCACCTGTGCCCTGAACCATCTGAGCACCAGACTGAGGTGGGCTTCAGGAGAGATTAGGAGAGAGTAAGAGAGGGAGAAAGGGAGAAATTGAAAGAAGGAAGGAGAGAGGGAAAGAGGGAGGTAGAAAGGGAGGAGAGAGAATGGATAAGGGAGAGAATGAGAGAAAATGAGGATAAGAGGGAGGGATAAGGAGGGAGGATGAGAGAATGGGGTAGAGGAAGAGAGAATGGGAGAGGGGAAAAAGGGAGGTAGAAAGGAAGGTGAGGAGGGAAAAAGAAGGAGAGAGAGGGATAAAGGGGTAAAGAGGGAGAGAGAATGAGAGAGGGAAAGAGGGTGGGAGAAAGGGAGGAGGGAGAGGAGAAGAGGAAAGAGAGGGAGAAAGGGGGCGAGGGAATGAGAGAGGAGACGGGTGAGAGAATGAGAGGGAGAAATGGAGGAGAAGAGGGAGAGATACTGAGAAATGGTGGAGAAAAGGGTGAAAGAATGAGAGAGGGAGAAATGGAGGAGAGGAGGGAGAGAATGAGAGGGGGAGAAATGGAGGAGAGGAGGGAGACAGAGAGAAGGAAAGCGGGAGGGATAAAGTGGTATAGAGAGAATGAGAGGGAAAGAGGGAGAGAATGAGAGGGTGGGGAGAGAATGAGTGGGAGAGAGAGAGAGATAGAGAGGGAGATGGGTGCACACACCCTCTTTCAGTTCCTCCATCATTCCGTGTTCTGTGGATGTAAATGGTTCACAGGAGACAGAGGCTCCCTGCAAGCTCAGATCAGATCAGTGGAGACGTCTGAGGAGAAAAAGCCTCTGAGAAGCTGATCTGGATCACAGTGTGAATGAAACAGAACTGAACCGCGGTTCTGCTGGGTCTAATCATCTGCTTCTAATCTCACAGGGGTCGGGAGGTCACGAGCCTACAGTTATACAGTCATTCTGTCATTTTAGTGTGTTACTGAATTATTTTAGAATGACTAGTAGTAAGTAATAATAGTACAATTAATATTAATACAATTTCATATTAAAGTATTCTTAGAAACCGTTTTATAAACTCTTATTATTAATTGTATTATATATTTTATATTATATATATATATATATATATTTCATGAATTTTATATTGTGTTATCATTTTAATAATAATTAGTTTTAGTAATGAGAAATAGTGATCAGTAATAGTGCTAGAGTTGTGTTAAATAAATTTGAACAATTAATAAAGTAAGTTTCAGTAGAGAGTAAGGGCTGTACATCCTAGTCGTTATATGTGCAAACATTTTAGCCGTCTGGGAGGTCCATCTCCTGTGGGTCCAGCCAGACCCAAACACGTCCACAGCGTTTTTATGGACATCAAAGATTTCTGGAGGGAGTCTGTAGTCAGTTGTCGAGGCTAAATTTAGGCCTGGTCAGATCAAATAAAGTAACTGGACTTTGTGCTGGGAGTTAATGATCCTGTGCTTCTCAAAGGGACTCCAAAGTAGGGGTGGCACAATACCACTCTTTCATGGCCAATACTGATACTGATACTTATACTGGTCTGTCTGATACCGATACACACAGCCTGTCTGATCCCGACACCAATCCGATACCATCTTTTTCCCTCTCTTCAGAAACTAAGCTCTTAATAACACATCTGTGTGTACTTTGAATCCAGAAGGGCTCTCAACTTCCTCTAGGGGGCACTATGTAAGTTCTAAAATAGTTACACCCATATAGTGCACATCATGTCCATTGTGGAGTTTTGCACACATGATTGAATCTCCAGTGGCTCTTTGTTAGACATATGTTACACTGTTTGGGTGCAGGGGTCACTACAGTGCATCTGTGTTACTTGTGTCTCCATTTGCGTGTCTCTCATTGCTCAGAGTTTATTTCAGCATTTATATGATCGTTCAGGCCTTGTCAGACCGATACTGAGTATCGGATCACAGTGTCATCACTTACGGCACTTTTCCACCATCACAAGGAACCAGTCTGTACCCTGAACAAATGTGTTTCCATTACAAATGAAGTGACCCGCACCTGAGCTGCTCGACGGCAGGGCCAAAAGCGGGCCGCAGCCTAGCTGACTGCATCACTGCTTCTGATTGGTCAAAATGTTGTCATTGGAAAGCAGCCATTGTTCTTACTGTTCATGCAAAAAACTAAGAATGGCGATACAAACTAAGAACTGGGAAGCTGACGAAGTTCATGTACTACTGTCTGTTAGATCTGAAGATACATTTCAGTGGAAGCTTTCTAACATGGAGAAATGGGAAGGTGTACCAGGATATCACTATCATGTTAGCTGGGTTAGGTGTTCATCAGACATCTAAAGAAGAAATCAAGACTCAAATAAGATTATAAATAATAAAAGACCACAACAACAAAAGCAGCTCTGAAAGAAAAAAAAATTCCGCTGATTTGACTGCATGGAGGCAGTTTTGGGACGAGTGGCTATAGACTGTGGAGAGAATTGAGTCAGAAACTCCGTTACCGAACTGAGATACACTAGCACATCGAAACGTCCTGCAACTTCTGTACCATCGCAGAACAGTTTAGGTACAGCGCAGTTCCTGTAGACCTGTGGAAAAGTGCCTTTCGAGCCTTCTGGATGGAGAGAATGTTAAAAAAGAGAAATGAGAACCTTCCTAAAGTTGACAGAATGAGGAAAGGTTCTGTTCAGATAAAAAGCTTTAATAGAACTGTTCATTCAGCTTTATTCCTCTTGGCGATGCCTCGCCCAGCAGTGGCCGAACTGCGGATGTAATCAGTGTTTTTTTGTTTCCTCTCAGATCAGTTGGAAAAATCATTGACTGGCCAGGCTTCTGCTGGGCTGAGCAAACAGTGGACATGAGAGGGGTTTTGTCTGGGTGATAAGGAGGCAAAAACAGGCCTCTGGAAAGCTGGACTGTGCTCCCCGGGCTCCGTGCCACATATTGATTTTGCAAAATGACAGGGTGACTGATTTTCCTCACGGCTGCTGTTTGTTTTCATGCTTGCCGGGCTATCGACTGTGCTCGGGCCGAGCCTATTAGCTCGGTTTCTCACCCACACCTGGAACTGGCATTGCGTGTGCATGTGTGCGTGTATGCGTGTGTATGTGTGCGTGTATGTGTGTGCGCGTGAGTGCATGCGTCGGAGTGGGTGGCTAAGGGTGTAGAGGGAAGCACAAAGCGTGTTAAAGTGTAGGCAGGGTAGAATCAATATGTCTTCTCCCATCCAACCTATTAACGTGTGTGTGTGTGCCAGGAAAATGAGACAGTAGGTCAGTAAACTGATTTACTGCAAGTTGGGTAAACATACATGTCAGTACAGTCTAGAACACGAGTGTTTGTTTAATTCTAACCAGCTTTCAAGTTGGTGTTTGATCTGACCACCTTTAAGACCACCGTCCACAGCCCGAACTCTCTTAGACAAGCATTCCTGTCATTTCTTTAAGAGTCTGCAGGAATAGTTCTCCAGGCTTCTTGAAGGGCATTCCAAAGCTCTTCTTTGGACGTTGGCTGGTTCTCGGTCCAGATGATCCCAGACTGCTTCAGTAATGTTGAGGTCTGGTCTTTGTGGAGGCCGATCCATGACTGATAGTGTTCTATCTTGATTTTTTTCTATTGACAAGCTTTGCCTGTATTGACAGTGTGTTGGGGATCGTTATGAGGTTGAAAAATGAAGCTGTTGCCAATCAGATGCTTTCTAGATGGTACTGTGCTGTGTATAAAGACTTTTGCACAGTACTGTAGTATAGTCAGACCCTCTTGTTGAGTCAAACAAGAAAAAAGTTGACTTGAGTCAGCAAAATATAGAATTAGACATCCAATTCAAAAGACCTGTGTGTGTGTGTGTGTGTGTGTGTGTGTGTGTGTCGGAGTGGGTAGGTGAGGTTTTAGAAGGGAGCGCAAGGTGGATAGAAGTGGAGTAGGGGCAGAAGCGATATGACTTCTCCCATACATCCTATTAGCGTGTGTGTGTGTGTGTGTGTGTGTGTGTGTGTGTGTGTGTGTGTGTGTGTGACAAATGCACTGGATGACCCCAGGCCCCTCAGGGAATGGTATATTGTTGTGGAAGAACAGTTAGCTCTAAGTAAGCACTTGAAGGGGAATCGAAAGGGGTCATCTGTGTGGGGGCTTTTCTGTGTGAACTGCCCCCGGGGGGCAGATCGACTTGTTCTCTCTTAAACCAGATTCTCCCCAGCTTGTAATCTGTCACACACAGCGGCGCGTGGAGAGCGAGTCAGCGTCCGCTGAGGGCCACCAGCACTGCATGAGTCTTTAATCCTGAAATATAAGCTATGTTTACATTACCTCACTCTAGTGGCGCAAATCTTTTTTTTTTTTTTTTTTACCCAGATCTGTTTCTACAGCTGTGTGAAGACAAATCAGATCTGAGCCACTTTTAAATCGGGTTCTAAATTGGATCTACTCTACTGACCAGAGGTTTAACGTACCCTCTGATAAAAAAAAACAAAAACAAAAAAAAACAGTATGCTGCTCTTGCAAAAATGCATAGCATGAAATACTTTAAACAAATGTAACTGGTTTTGAATTTGTAATTTAACAATAGACATTGTAAGTCCAAGGTGGAATCGTGTCGGGGTAAGGTGGCTTGGGTGCAGGTGAAGGTCTTCTCAGGGCTGGGTGAAGGGCAGGGCAGAGGACGGCCCCAGGAGCGGCTAGCGGCGGCTCCACATGCGGGCGAGGTTCTCCGGGGTGGAATCTGCGTGAGGTAGTTAAACAGCTATTTGCTGAAATGGTTCTCACCCGTACAGCCACCGCAGGCCCCTTTTACACTCTGCCAGCTCCTCATTGATGGTGAGCGCTGCGGCTGGACCGCCCCGCCACGTGTGGATGTTCAGTCCATAACAGTGGTGCTGAAACAGTGCGGTGCCGTCCCTTCGCTCCTCCGAGGGAGTGGGAGCTGTCCGTTCAGCACCACGGTGGGTGGGTATATGGCGTGGAGCGCTCACGGCCCGATACAGCAGTATTATTTCATTTATCTCGGTAGCACACATTCACCACATCCTTTCCAGCAATTTTGGAAATGACTTGTGTCTAAACCCTCCCAGCACCTTTTCAAGCAGCAAACAGTTCTGTCTCATTTGCTGGAGCTCATTTTAAAATTGTAGGTCTCTAGCATGTCATCCCTGCAGCTCAATGGGAGAAAGGACTGGAGACTGGGGAGGCCACGACATCATTCTCTAAACTTTCTGCTTTTCTTTGGACTGGATAGAATTGTAGCGCAATTTTCAAGAACCTTCATTATGAAATTTTCTTCGGTGATGAGTAAACCAGAAGGAGTCGTGTGATGTTGAAGAACTGAGTGATACTTTTCTTTGTTCATGATCAGCACCAAGTGAATGTCTGTGCACTACAGACAGACCTGGTATGTCTCAACAAAACCAATCATTTCAACCTTTCTGGCTAAATCAAGTCAAGTAGTCAAATAGTGTGTTACTACAGACTATAAAAATACAGAAATCCAGTCTGTTACATTGGTTTCATGTATTTCTAATCTTTTCTTGTAAGAAAAATCGGCACATCAGTAAGTCACTATTGAGCAATGACTCTTGGAATGCAAATGTGACCATAGTGTGCATTTAGCTCAGTTAGGGCCATTTACATTAGAATGAGAGTCAAATCACTGGGAGCACTGTTGGCTTTCTCCTGGCGCCGCCGGAGCCTGTCCCAGCGGTCAGGAGGTGCCGGGTGGATAGGTCACTTTCACAGTAGTACAAAAATAAAAATGAAAACCTAATAGATTTTATTGATTATATTAATATTAATATCTATTGATATTTATTATCTATTGACAACATTGGTGTTGCATCATTTAGTCCCCTAAAATCAGTTTTGGTATCCACCACAACATTTTTTCACTCCTGTCTTTGCAGTGCGGTGAAAATCTGTAAATCCAAACAAAGATTCTTCGCTCAAACAGAGCCTATTTCTGCATGCAGAGAGAGCTGTTCACCCGGGCGGTCCGGAATGAAGTTCCTTAAATTCTGTCCTTATACCTACTCTTATACCTTCAACTTTATTTCACATAATCAAAACTGGGTTCATGGTGCCTCCCTGCGTCAAAAACTTCTACAAACCATCTAATCATTATTCTAACTGCTTGGAGGGCGCCACCTGCTGCCCATGTTATGGTTTCTCTCAGGTTGACCCCATGGAAACAGCCCTGAAACTCTGAAAGCATGCACATTGTTCTCAAGAGAAGATATTCGACAAGAAAACAACAGAAAATCATAGTGTCCATGACGAAAATAACAATCATAATCATTTCCCTTTTGCCCTAAAGGCTCAGGGCTGGTTGCACAACCTTAATCATTTAGTCAATAAAATCGCTCTGATAGGATATTAAAGAAAGAATCATCAACTGAATATACTTCATCCACTTGAATGTACTGATTACTGATTTTCTCTTACAACAGTGGTGGTGAATACAACAGAAAAATAGCCGTTTTTTTCACTGTCGACCCCCAGTGTTGCTGAGTGTTTATATGGATGTTGATGATGGTAAAATAATGAATATGAACTGAAATCCATTCATTTTTATGCCTCACAATACCCTGCATGTACCAAAATCTCACAGAAAACAGTGTCTTACGCATTAGAAATCGCTTCATACCTACAGTGTTGTTTGCATCTTAATTGCTAACGAATGCCGAGTTTTGGTGGAATTACCATTAAATGATTGTACTCTTAATAATATTCACTATTAATGAGATGGGTAGCACAGTCTCATCAAAATGTACGTGTGAAAACTAATGCTGGGTGGAGAACAAAGAGTTAATTCATTTAAGAGTGTGTGTGTGTGTGTGTGTGTGAGAGAGAAAGAGAGGAGGATGGGCGTGGAGGGAGGGATGCTAATATTTGTTTTAGGCGCATATGGAAGCTCTCTTCCAAATATAACCCTGGCCATGAAACCTCAGCGAGTGCGTGGAACATCTGTCCATGGCCACTGTCGATTATATTTATTCATTAGCTCCTGGTTTCTAGCTGTCAGCTGGCATCCACAACCACAGCAGACCAGCCCCTCAGGCCACGACGGAGAAGGACCTCCTAACAGGAGCTGTGAATCCACCAAACTCATTCGGGGCTTTCACTGCTCAGTCTGGTGACGTCATAAACCTAGACATCAGCCATGAACGGAGTCATGTTTAGGGACATTAAAAATAGAAGAGGCTGTTTTACATGGCCCAAAGCTTTCTCTTCTCTTCTTCCCTACATTCTTCTCTTCTCTTCTCACCTACACTCTTCTCCTCTCTTCTCTTCTCTTCTCACCTACACTCTTCTCACCTACATTCTTCTCCTCTCTCCTCTTCTTACCTACATTCTTCTATTCTCTTCTCACCTTGTCTTGTTTCTTCTCTTGTCTCCTCTTCTGTTTTCTTCTCAGCTCACCTGCATTCTTCACTTCTCACCTACGTTCTTCTTTGCATTCTTCTGTTCTCTGCATTCTTCTCTTCTCACCTACGTTCTTCTGTTCTCTTCTCACCTATGTTCTTCTCTTCTGTTCTCTTCTCTTCTCACCTATGTTCTTCTCTTCTCACCTACGTTCATGTTTTCTCTTCTCACCTAGCCTTGTTTCTTCTTTTCTTTTCTCTTCTCACCTTGCCTTGTTTCTTTTCTTCTCTTCTCACCTACATTCTTCTCTTCTCTTCTCTTCTCTTCTCTTCTCTTCTCTTCTCACTTATGTCCTTCTCTTCTCACCTTGTCTTGTTTCTTCTCTTCTCACCTACGTTCTTCTCTTCTCATCTTGTCTTGGTTCTTCTCTTGTTTCTTCTCTGTTCTTTTCTTGTAATGTCTTCTTGCCTACCTTCTTTTTTATCTTCTCTTCTTTGCATTTCTCTTCTCATCTCTTGCTGCCTGATCTTCCCATCTATTCTTACCTCATTTCTCTTCTCTTCTCTTCTTCTCTCGTCTCTTCTCTTCTCTTCTCAACTAGTCTCCTTTTATCTCACCTTTTCTCCATTGTCTTGTCTTGTATCTTTTATTTTGTCTAATCCTTTTGCTCATTGTCACTTCTTGTCTCAGCTCTGTTATCATGTCTCTCCTCTGTAATCCTCATCTCTTCTCATCTATTCCTTCTTTTTCTCATCTCTTCTTGTCTCTTCCCTTTTCTGGTCTCATGTCTTCTGTTGTTGTATGATCATGTAGATCTTGCTGTGTGGTGAGTTACCCTGTTGTGACAATGTACGTCTTTACAGTCCTCAAATTTGCCAAATGAAGGATAACTTAAAACTTAAATTCACAAATGTTCAACCAACCATTCACACGCACACACAGATGAATTAGTGTCTCAGCATTTATATCTATGACACTTTACAAACAGTTTCCAGTTGTCAAAAGCTTTTATAGGGATTTTGTGGCATCCAGCCCCACTTTCTGTGGCATTTTTTAAAGAAACTGGCTCCTTCTCTTCACACTAATGATTTATTTTTTAGTGTTTTCTACACTGTCAAAAGGGAAAAAGCAGCATTGCTGAATCCAATCATGTTTTATTTGTAAACCTTGAACGTGTTGCTGTGGTTTCTACATGAATTAGCATTTTCCCTGTCTATTGGTAGCACCTCAGAGGGGGGGTGGGGTGCAGCTGAATCCGGCTCACTTGAAAGATTCATGCTGATTGTAGTCAAAGCCCATCGCTTGCTGACAGGACTGAATGAGTGTGTTTTATTCCGTTGTACCTCATCCATACACTCGCTAACGAAGCAGAAAATAAGTGTGACCACTTGACTCTTTTTCTTTTTTCCCCCCGCAGATGCTCATCTGTGTTTTCTGGAGGGTTCTTTCTCAGGCCACAAACGGATTGGAGCAATGATACACCTCCATGCTAACGTGCGCAATTAGCTGACTCACGTCCGTCTAAACCTGCCGGTGTTGTTCTATGTGGCTCTATTTTGAGGTTCGAGGGCTTTTCTTTGGTGCACCTGAGTAGTATTATGGAGAAATGTTGGTGCAGTCAGATGAGTTAGAGCTTACAAAACGGTGAACATTCTGGAGTAGGTGTCTGAAGTGATGGGCTACAGAATTACAGAGTGACTACTTTGGAACTGGTTATCATCATGTCAGACTTTGAAATACTGATATAACAGAAGGTCTTGGGCCTTCTAACCAATCACAGTGTTGTACTGAGTTCTGTGAGTATCCTGGCTAATCACAGTCCCAGATGGGACTTTCTGCATTGTAAAGAGTGGAGGTGTTCATGTAATTCAACAACATTCCCCTAACCTGCAGCACCCGAACAAGACACCGGCATGTCATAAGTACAACACAGCTAAAACATCATCTTATCCAAAAGTCCTTACTTGGAGGTTCCATGTCTCTGGGTCGATAGTGGATCTTCAGGTGTCAAAAGCTTTGTTTTGTCATTGTACATAATGTAGAAACTTTACAGTGTTTGGAACCCAAAAAATGGGATCACGTTTTAAATCGGGGTTATCAAAACAACTACATATATTTTAATTTCTGATCGTCAAAACAGCTTATTTGCCAGCACTTGCTGTGTAGTTGAGGCCTCGACCCGCCGTTAAAAAGCAGAAATGCCACTTCACTGAAAGCGTATAGAGCGGTCAGTGAGGCTCGCCATCCGCTGTGTGATGGAGATGACGGAGGGGAGGCTGTTGATGAATGGAGATGCAAATGCCACTTTTCTTTTTTCCATGAGACGACAAGGACGTCAGCGCGGCGTAATTGGATTTGAGCCGCCGCGGCGTCTTTTCAGCCGGGCCCACCAAGCGCTCTGAATAAACCCCCAAGGGAGAGAGGAACGAGCGGTGACGGCGCATCACTCTCTCCTCGCCTGCTATCTGTCATTACAGCCCACTGCAGGCTTAATGACATTTTCCTCTCAGAATGAGGCGGCATTACTCCAGCAGGGAAAAAAAACTCCCTGGGCAAACAGATTACATGAACAGAGCGACGCCGAGTCAGAATGGAGCGGCAAGGACAGCCGGAAATGAACAGAAAACTGACCGGCAGGCCACTTTCGAAGTCTGTCAGTTGGCGGTTGAGTGAGTTCTAGCAATACCTGACCTTTCCTTGCAGTGTTGTGGGATCATATTAGAAAAATAACATAACATTACAAAGCGCACCCGCGTATAGTGAATAACCGTGTTGTTGTGATGTGGTTTAAAAAAATGCCGATTTTTATAGTGTAAACCCTAAATGTGCCTCCAAATATGCTCCTCAAACACTTTAATTTCATTTTAACCTTTTAAGCTTAATACTTTACTCTTAAAGAAAATTTACAGTAATAAAAATACAAGGCATTAAAACAAACAAAAAGAAAAACACGAGCACACTTGAGATGCTCTACGGGGAAAATTCTGGACTGCCGCTGCGTCAAAGGGCAGCAGCCAATCAGCAGCCAGAAGAAATAAATAACGTTCTTGGATTGGCTACTTTCAAACCCCCTGCCTCTGAGTAAAGCGGTATTTCACCACCCCAAGACGCGCTTTCTTTGTGTTTCTCTCCACAGTACCGAAAAGTGAATAGTTATTTTCCATATGGAAATGTGGCTGAATTTACATTAATATTAAGTTACAAAATTATTAAATTATATTTTTTTAAACAATTAAGCACTAAAATATATGAAAATTTATATATTGTCACCAAAAAAGCTGTGATGTCTGGGCCTCGTCCACCGAGCCCCCTCGTCCTCATGCAGGGTTTATGTTTGGGCGCGGTTCTGAGCATGAAGGCGAGGGGGCGTGGCGGACGAAGTCCGGACATCACAAAAGTAAAAAAAAAAAAGAAAAAGAAATCTGCAGTTTCCGCGTTAGTGCTGGGGTTTCAGCAACAATTTTCAGTTCGGTTCTCAGAAAAAATCTGCGTTGGACTGAAACCGTGACTGCTGATCCGCGTTTACTGTATTGTTCTTTAAAGCATAGATTTCAAGGAAATGACAAAACATCAAAATAGCAGAAATGATGCAGCATTTACAGAACAGGAATAATTCAAAGAAAACAAATCTCTTGTTCACTCTTAAACAAAATGGTAATAATTACCTTTGATTAACTTTTGGTAGTGTTTTAACATCCAACTGGTCTCATTGCAAGAGGAGAGTGTCGATTACAGCAGCGTTTTATACTTTTCTTCTTTAAATAAGATGTGATTCAGGTGATCACTAATCAGTACCTCACAAAGCAGAATGAGGTGCTTGTGTAGGAATTTTAAATGATTGTCATACTCAAAAACAAATTGCAGTGGTCTCTTATTTTTTTTTCCAGAGCTGTATAGCTCAAATCTTACATATATATACAGTTCTGCTCGAAATCAGCGTACTCACAGTGGAATCAGTACTCGTAATACTGATATATTTATATGTTTGTGGCCATATTACGAGTACTGATTCCTCTGTGAGTAAGCTGATTTCGAGCAGATCTGAAAGCGGCAGCGGCGGAGAGGCAGCCACAGGTAACTCAGAGCATGCTGTGTGGGCCGGCGGCTGTAATGAGGCTGGATCCGGAGGCGCTGGCCTCCTCCCTGCTGTCTGCTGCCTCACTCACAGCCAAGTGCAGGCACCAGGGAACGAGAGAGAGAGAGAGAGAGAACAAACTCATCTCAACAAAGAGAAGGAGAGCCGGGCTGAGAAGTGAGAAGAGAAGGGTGGAGAGAGCTGACAAAAGAAAGGAGAGAGTAGGTGGATGGAGGATAGCAGATGGGGATGAGAGGGAAGATGTATTCAGCATTTTTTACTTCGTGTCTATTTCTGTCCCTATTGCTCGCTCGCTCTCTCTCTCTCTCTCTCTCGTTCTCTTTCTCGGCTTCCTCCTCACTCTCCGTACTTTCAGCCTAATGACTTTCAGCCACTGTTGTTTTAATCACTAAATCCTTCCTGCGCTGAGGGATCATATGAGAAATTAAAGGTTTTTTTTATGTATAAAAAGCATCAACTGATTAGAATAAACTCTATTCATCATTTGCATTACAATTTACCTTATAAGCCAGTTACTGCACGATTTATCAACACCCCCCCCCAACTCTATTCATTATTGGTCAGTTTCTGACCACAGGATGTCTGTTTGAACCAGATATTTGAATCCTGGGCCATTTACTGCGCAGCACTGACACTGAAATGGCACTGTGTGTGGTGCTGGTACAAGTACATTGTTGTTTTTACACACATCAGTGTCACTTCCACCCAGAACATCCAGCCCTGTGGTCAGGAGTTGACCACTAATAAAGAGGCGAAAGGATGGTCAACACAGACGGGCTACAGTCTCTGACTGACTACATGGCAGGTGTTTCCAATAAACCGTCCAGTTTGCACAGATCCGCATATTAAATTAGCTTTACCGTTAGCGTTTCCAAACTCAGCTTTTGGCCTAGTTTGGAGGTTTCTGGTGGTCCAAAATGATTTTGTCCGCGTCATCTTATTTAGTGATCTGAGCTGGAAGAAGGAGCCCATTATCGAAGATTTGGGAATGACAGAAAACCCAGTTACCATGGTAACAGCCCCTAGAGAAGGCAAACACTTATTTATTGCCTTTATTTTTTGGAAAAAAAAACATTTTTATTATTTTGGGGTTTTTTTGGTTATTTTTATTTATTTATTCGACCCAAACCATAGGAAGACACCCCTTTGTGTATGTGTTGGATTTTACATTAATACCACATTTACTGTTCCCAGCATGGACCAGACTGTCCTGGAGACCTGCTGGTTGGTCTGGGGAAGAAAAATGCCCCAGTTTAAAAGAAATGGTAAAACAAACAAGGACTGGAATGAACAGGTCAGGGAATTGAGTACGTGCAGTTTGTCACTGGACTGTTGCTTTTCGTCGTTTGATGAAGGATGTGTAGAGAGAGGGAAGCCCCCCGTTGGATTGGCTGTTTGACCTTCCTCGATGCCCCACAGCTTCTCTAGGCCCTGCTTTCCCCAGCGGAGCGTCCTGGTGGGCTCGTAGATGAATGAGTCATGTTCCGCTCTGCCGTGCTGCGGGGGGTCAATGTCTGGCCTGCGGGGACGCTGTCGTGGATCAGCCCCGGGCAGAGAGTCACTCCGTGGGGATGAGCTCTTGAGTGCAGAACCCCACTGGGTGGGAGTCTCAGTCCTCTGAGGTTCACTGCTCTCTCAGAACTGCTCTGAGGTGGCGAGTAGCAGTAATGTAGGTCTAGTAAGAGCCTGTTTCCTGTTTTCTTGTCGATGTTGTTATTCACACTCTCCATGTGCCTTTACTATCCACGTCAGTCTGTTGTTGTTGCAGAATTGGTCTTGCCCCGACATTAGCCCCGCCCCCTTGTCATTCTGCTCACCTGTGTCTCCTCCTCCGCCCAGGTGTTCTCGTGTTCCCAGTTAGTACAAATACCCCGGTGTTTCAGTTTGTTTGTGGAGTCTTTGTGCATCACCCCATATTCTCCCTCAGTTCTTATATAATTCCTTCTACAATACCCTGTTTTTTGTTTTATCTCCTAGTCTCTCTGGTTTAAGCCTCGCCCTTTACTCTTTGTTAATTTACCCTTTGTGTTTTACTGTGTTCTTTTTTTTTGTTTAACCCAGTAAACTTGTTTATATTTGTGTTTTCGTTTCTTGTTTTTTTTTTTTTATGGATCTTGCACATACATCCTGATGGTCTCGACCCTCATTACCCCAACATACTTGTTCAGTATCTTTTAATATAGATGATTATTGATGATTATTGCATGCTTTTCCCATCTGATCAGACAGATGCTCACATGTGATTTCAGAATACTGAATGGTTTAGATGGATTGAATTAGAGACAAAGCTACATGAAGTTCTGCCGGCCGTTCACTTCTTGAGTCTAAATGATTTGGAAGTGGTTGGATGTTCCCCCTCTGCGCTGTGACGTGTTTTGGAGTGAAACTCTGTATCAGAGATGGTCTCTGCGTTAGCTGAGTGTTTTCTCTTCCTGATGTGTGGGGGTGGTGGGTCGGGAAGGTGAAACATGATGTTATTGGTTCATATTTCTGGCCCCCCCTCCGGCTGGTGCAAGGTGATGTACTGAAAAAATGGGAGATTACAGGAAAACAAGAACATTGACTTATGATATTGATTGAATATGATATCTATGAATTTTGAGTAATAGAACAAACTCATGAACGTATGAATGATGGTTGAAAAAAGGTCCATTGTCAATTTGGAAAAAAAACGCGCTTGCTGTAAAGGCTGCTGATTAAACTAACTGGCTACTGCTGAAACACTGTATCACCTGATCCAACATTTGTGATCTAAATTGGCCCAAAACAATCCAAAAATGATTAATGGTCTGTGTTGTAATGTAAGTAATGTGAGGCAGGCTGTTACATTGTGGGCCCATATTTTATCACCTCTTTCCACTAGAAAAGAGGTCTGGGAATGGAATCCGTGACATTTCTAATATAAAATGTGTCTCTTGTTCATTCGTATCATCGTAATGTGCAGTGGGCTTTAAATGACCCCCATAGGTCATACTGAGCTCAGGGCCAGGGCTCCAGAAGATAAGCACTCTGGGAAGCTTTAACAGGGGCAGTTAGGTTGTCTGAGGCAGTGGTGTTCCCTCCTCAGCATGAAAAGCTCATTATAGCGGTACTCCAGACCTTCCCCTGCACCGATAAAGGTGTTAATCCTGCTATAAGCGTGAGATTAGCATCACCAAGACACACGTCAGGATGGTTCAGACTCCAGGAGCACATACAGTCCGTCAAAGTTGCTAAGCTTCACAGTCACCACCTTCGTTCTGCTTCTGAAGAGGCATTAATTACCTGAAGATTAAGAACTGCTTTTGGAATTGTAATGGATTGTAAAATATCATGCAATTTCAGGTCAGTATAAACCATTTATCTCATCAGCACATGGATGCACATCAGGTCTGAATCTCTGACTTTGCACTGATTCAGATTAATTCCTTCTTCTCAGCTCAGAACCATTTCGGAACATGCACTCAATACACAAATGGAACCAGAGGGCGGTTTACACAATATTGCATTAAAAAATTCAGTATACCAATCTTTTTTATTATAATGCTAATTATTTGATAATAGTCTGCCAATACCAGTAATAGAGTGCATTCTTTATCGATTATTATTACTATATTTATTTATTTATTTTTCATTGCCAGTGCCAGCACCAAAATGTCATTTTTAAAGATGTAAAATAAGTTAAATAAACTGAAACTCTACTTACAAGCATCTCATGTTTCTGCTGGTATCATGGGGATACTGACATGCTGATTCTAAATTTCATGTACAACAAATTCTGTTATTATATTAATGTAATATATTGTATTATTATGGTAAATTTAAATATTTCAAAATCAATTTCAACAGTCAAAAGTTTTTACACCACAGGCTTTTACTGCTTATCCATTTATTTATCAAACTAGATTTTTATTCTTGTTGAACACTGGAAAGTTGTAGCGTGAAATGAAAATATGTCAAATGAAACAAGTTTCCTTTTATAAGATAAAAGAATCTGTAACAGTGCATGTGTGACTGCAATGGCAAGACATACATGAGGTGCACCAAATGCAAGATGTTCCTCTGCAGAACCAAAAAGAAAACATGCTTCCAGGACTATCACACCTAAAATATCCAGAGGATGTTCTATGACTTATAAATCACTGTTGAACTAAAATACATGTTTCGTTGTCCTTGCTAGCAACAAGCAACAGACGACTGATACAGAATTGTTCTGTTTTGATTGGATGTGTTCTTGGGTTAATATCACTTTTTTATTTTCTAAATTCAGGAGGATATGAAGTGAGTAACATGCAAATGGAGAAAATCTGTGGAAGCTAAAACTTTTGCCTGGTAGAGATCATATTTATATATTGTCGCTGTCGGGCAGAAACCTCATATGTCCAAAACGGCTATTTTTCAGGAAACTCAAAAAACTATGTATATTCTAAATAAATGAATACTGTGTCATCAAAATTGGTATAACTATTTTCAACACTTTTCATTGGTTAATAATTTCTACATTTTACAGCCTCACGTGGAGACTGACCAATAGTATCGATTTATGAAAATAAACGACAAAGACCAAAAGTGGAGTTACGAGGTTTCCGCCAGACAGCGACGATATTCAGGGTCCTGAGTGGGGTGACTGTCTGAGCTTTGTCTTCAAGATATCCCAAATTTGGGAGTGAAATGAGCTAAAATGTCTTAAATTGGGTTGCAAATCAGCTGAATAAAAACAATAAGATCCATAAAGCTGGGAGCTGTTGTTCTTTGCCTGGTTCTTCTTGATCCAGATTAAGTTCTCCAGTGTTTCTTGCAGATGTGCATTGAAGGATTATCAAAAGACCCATTCAGATGTAATGGAAACTGTATCATTCCAGTGCTCTAACAGTAATGGACCTACTTATTTTGCATCTTTATTGATGGAAATGGACTCAGGCGTGTTCGTCAGTGGGCAGTAGAGCGCGGGTGTATACGTCCATACTGATTACGGACATGCGCTACTCAGCCTCAGTGCCTGTGACTATGATTCATCTCTCAGATTTCAGATATTTATTCAGGCTGGGTGAGATATATGGAGAAATATACTGTACGTGGTGTAATTTGAGTGTGTGTGTATGTGTGTATGTGTGTGTATTTTGCCTATTTCAGTTATCCAAGTAGAAAAAAAACAAGAATGAAAAATCATCTCCCAGAGTATTACTGTCGCCAATACCAGTGTTATGAATGGATGCAGACCATAATACATCACATTTCAGCAGTTCGGCCTGTTTTGCTGGTGTCAGAAAGACCTATTCTTTGCAGAATCAGAGCGTAGGCTAGTTTCACTGAACTAGTTACCTGGCTGATACTGGAACCAGTCTCTTCGACTGGGCCAGACTTTAGCCAGATATCATACCAGTGAAGATGCATTTGTCTTTCCAAGCCACATTTAACAACCAACCCACCCCCACCCCAAGGCCATTAAGGTACCATCTTAAAACCGAACAGAAACACCAGGAGCAGTGCCGTCAGCTGGTTATTATATATGTTGATGTCCCAATAAATCACAAAAATTAATGCTCAGTGGGTTAAGGACTCTACTGGATCCATTCATTTACTGAATCATGTGATTGTCTTGATTCCTTAAAAGAAACATCTGAGGCAGGTCAGGATGCTCTTTTCGCTTACAGATTGGTTAGAGGGCTCATTTGCATACTGCAGAAATTGCACCTCACTCAGAAATCTGGCCAGGCTGAAACACTCCTTATAACTTCAGCACGAATGGGCGGGGCCAACTGCTGTAGGCTGACATGTGGATCTATGTTAATGAGCTGTGATTCATTTAAAAAGGGTTGTGTAGCTTTTAAATATGGACCCCATGCAGTTGGGTTGGATTGGTATGTGTTGACGAAGGGTGTGTATCGAGAACAGGTGTTAAACTGGTCCCACTGAAATCTGCGGTTAAACTGAGCAGTACTGAAATCTGCTGTTCAGATGTTCAGACATATATATATATATACACACACATGCACACATACAGGACACAACCCAGGACACAGTTTAGATCCTTATTTCTCTAAAAAATCACAATAAAATAGCTATGAATCCTTTTACAGACCATTCACTGAAACACTGTTTTGAGCTAAAAGAGGAAGTTCGTGTTTGTGTATGTGTGTTTTAAGCCCAGGCACAGTTGCTGGGGTTTTAACTAGGGAATAGCAACAATCTCAGAGTCTGTTTTGGCAGATACTTGCTTGAAAAATAATAATAATGGCATCAGACAGTTGTTTAGCTTTGACAGAGTAAGAGCAGAATGTTATGTTTTGCTGGAATTTTGTGTGAAAATACATTTGAAATCCAAATGAATACATCACTGTTCAGGGAAATGTCTGTGAAAAAGTTAGTGTCAAATTCTCCATAAATAGCTCGACTGTAGACCAACTAATCACTCTCTGGACAGACTAAGTACATATCAGAAGTTCTCCATACAATGACATGCTTAAATTAGATGTTTTTTCTTTCTGAGGGTAAGAATACCAATGAGCACTTGGCTTACTTCTCCAAAAAAAAAGTCAAAATAAAATGTCCACGGAATCTTTTCATGTAACATCTATGTTTTTTGCACCAAATGATGGAGAGTAGGATCAATAAGAGGATCGCCAAGTATCGGTATCAGCAAACCATCTGCATCCCTATAATGAAATAATGCACACAATTCGAAATATTTTACCGGGATCGTTTTCCAGAGGTGAATTATAACGATACATCATAAGTTCCCCATGAAATGGCTGATTTCTTGCCTAAACTCCTTAATCACCCACTAAACCTAATCTAATTTCATAAACCCGTCCCACCAAGACGCCTGAGAAACGAGGCTCCTCCGCCCTGTTTCTCGGTTACGGGCTTGTCAGACTCACAGGGCCATGATTGAATAAAAGGCAGCTAATCACTCGACCTGCTGTGCTAATCAATGGAGAGTGCTGGTCTAATGACTCACGGGCCATAACTTTTCATCAGCTCTTGGTGATGAGCCCCCACCACCATTCGTTTCCTCCCAGGTCCGTGGCCGAGAGACGTTTAGGATATGAAAGATGAAGCTGGAGCTAGAAAAGAATGGGTTTTAGGACAAAGTGGGGAATTTAAAGGACAATGTCGCGCTTTTCTGATCGGACTGTCATCTGGAGATGGTGAATGAAGGACCATCAGTGTGGGACAATTCACCGAGGTTCACTGGGGTCTTTGAACCAGATCAGTCAGCGGTCTGTCTTTCATCTCAAACACAGCAACCACCAGTCTCCTGCTAATTCTAGCTCTGTATAATTTAATGAGTAAGAATGGACTGAGTTGCCAGTTTATTAGAAAAAGCTGCATTTATTGGCCATTTTACCTACCATAAAGGTGCACTTTGTTGTTACTGTAGCTGTAGCTGCACAATTTGTCATTCCCCATATACCCCAGTCATCAATGCACATTAATATTCATTATATTAAAATGGATAGATTTGCTTTGAAGTAATAACAGCACTTGGTAGATGTTTAGATTTGGACGGTATTTCAGAACGGTGTTTGATGTTTATTTATTTATTAAAGATATAAAAGATTTTCTGCATTTGCATGTTACTCAGTATTCTTTACCATTAGAGCCAGAAAATAAAGGCATGCATGCATATATGTATATATATATGTGTGTGTGTGTGTGTGTGTGTGTGTGTGTGTGTTATAGATGCAAAGGGGGAACCAACTCCATATCAAAATCTGTATTTGAGT
>JBBPCX010000040.1:29475432-29490776 GCA_037974365.1 Hydrocynus forskahlii | reverse complement strand
TGTATGTGTGTATATATATATATATATATATATATATATATATATAGAGAGAGAGAGAGAGAGAGAGAGAGAAATATGAGACCCCAACCCCAAAATTAAATTCTGGCATGTACTACTCTGTGTTTATCTGAGCTGGTGCATGAGTGGTATTAATCAACCTCATATTCAGGTGCATATCTGACATATATAATGCACCCAGGTGTGGGCCTGATTAATGATTAATACACAGGAGCAAGAGAAATTCTGTGTCCAGAAGTCGTGATAGTTTCGACCGGTTTCGAGTGAAGGCTAATGATCTTCACTCTTTGATCATGTCTCGGTGCAGGTGCTACCCGAGCGAAAGCAGTGTGCAGCTCCTTTAGCAGGGAGGTTAATCTAGCTGTCACGACAGCTCATGCGTCAGAACACCCAGAGCTGCTCTCACATCACTACCTTCTCCATGCAAAGTACAGACGCCTCCACGCTTAAATGGAAACATTGGTTCTCACAAGAGGCAAATGTCTGAATTACACCTGTGCAGTTGAGCACAACATAATCTGCATGTGTGTTTAGACAGACAGTTTAACCTGACCAGTTTCCTGTTTTTTATTTGTTAAGCCACACAGTGACCTATAGTATGAATCATTCAAGCAGAACAAAGACCATCAAACTTAAGACCTGAACCAGTGAGGAAACAGGTCCAGATGATTCCAGATGATCAGGCGGTGATCAGTATACTGGTGGTGCTGAATGCTGAGTGGTTGGAACTCCTTTATCTAGGCTCCTTACATCTTTAGGCACTTTGCAGCCTGTCACAGTGAAACATCTTTTACGTAATCTACTCAATATGCCAAAGATCAGACAGTCTGACAGACAGAACGTAGTATTTTTGCAGCAAAAAGGTAACTCAAAGCAAAATGTAAGGAAATGAGTGGTGGCTCAAGATATGATTTGCTGTATGATCTCCTTTTTTATTTATAACAATATATTGTGGCCTCTGGCAATGAGACATCTGTGTTGTTAAAGTGAGTTTAACGCTTATGAATGATAATTTAGTTTGAGATATTTACATGGTTTTGAGGTGGCGCTGGATCTAAAGCGCTGATGTTATAAGCGTGAAAGTACAGCCTGAGCAGTGAAATAACACTTCATCCATTATCATAATGCCGTTTAACAGCATCAGTAGCACGACAGGGTCAAAATTGTCTGGTGTTTTTGTAAGCCGTTAATCTAGATTAACGCCGTTATACATACTACTCATAAATAATCAGACTCATTAGTCCCCCAGCGCCCCCACAATCCTGCGGCTGTAATTGGTTCACTTTGCTTTTTGGTTGAATGGGTTGAGGTGGGGGGGGCAGCTCATTTCACATATGAGTAAATCTGCAGCAGTTTCCCAAGTGAAAGCTCATTGTGCTCACACAGGATAAACTGGTGCACTGCTAGGAAAACCGCTTCCCTAATGTGTTTTTAACAGGACAGAGTAATTGGAATATTCCACCACTTCCGGTATGTTATGAGGCCCCACGGCTAAATAGGTCCCTCGTTGTATCAGACTCATTGCCACCACCAAGCTAAAAGTATTTTGAGAAATGGGGCTTTTAATATTCGGCTGATTCTAAAACGAAAGGGAAAGCCATAGCTGTCAACAATTCACAACGTTTTGTTGTATTCTTTATGGTGTTATTGTGATGTTTTATCATGTTGTTTGTCTCTCCTTTATATTTCTGCCTTTCGTAAAGTGACCTTCAGTATTTAGAAAAGCGCCATATAAAATGGAAGTATTATTATAATACTTTCAATAAGAATCTTACTTCTCTGGGTGTTCATTCAAGGTGTCGTGGTTGAGTTAAAGGTCTCCATCCCATCAGCTGCCCACTGGAGTCCCCCAAGGCTCAGTACTCGGGCCCCTACTCTTTGCAATTTACACCACCTCCTGGGGCTCGATTATCCACTCTCATGGCCTCTCTTATCACTGCTATGCTGATGATACACAGCTGTACCTGTCCCTCCCACCAGATCATGGCACTGTCTCAGCATGCATCTTTGCTTGTCTATCAGACGGATCCACATGGATGAAAAATCATCTCCTATAGCTAAACTTTGCCAAAACGGAACTACTGGTTCTCCCAGGCAAATCTTCTATTCATCAAAAGGTCAATATAAAAGTTGCCTCTTCACTCCTCACGCCCATGGAAACCTGGGTGTCATGATTGATGACCAGCTGTTGCATCTGTTTCTCAGTCATATCGCTTCGCCTTATACAACATCAGGAAAATCAGGCCTTACCTGTCTCAGTATGCGACTCAACTCCTGGTACGAACCATAGCAATCTCTGGCCTCGATTACTGCAATGCCCTCCTAGTGGGTCTTCCAGGTTGCGTGGCGAGACCCGTACAGCTGGTTCAGAACGCAGCTACCTTAACCCTACCATTCAGTCTTCTGTTCCTACTCACTCCCTCCGCGCCTCCAAGGAACATCGTCCGTCTCTGCCATCCCGGCACACAAGGCAAACCCGGTCCAGACTCTTCTTATTTATGGTTCCTGCTGGAGGAATGAACTGCCTAAACTGAACAGAGCAGCAGAATCCCTCTCTAATTTCAAAAACCTTCAGAGAGCATCTCGTTCTCCTACAAGATTTTATCACTTAATATTCTCCTCTGGTTCTTCACTGTCCTGAAAATTGAGTGTTTCCTTGAGTTTATCCTTTGGATAAAAGCGTCTACCAGATTCATGTAATGTAATGTAATAATTATAGAAGTGATACCGCAAGACAAGGCGAAGCAAGTTTGTTTGTAAAACACTTTTTCCTACACAGGGATTATACTCTGTGCTTTACAGAGATAAAATGGGCATAAAAAGAAAAAGTAAACAATAAATGTAACCATAGAAGTAATATATAATAAAAGTAGGATCTAAGATTAACAACTTAACAAACCAATACAAAAGAATACAGATTAAAGTGCAGTGTTTTTGTGTAGATTTTGCTGGTAACTGAAAGCAGAGGAAAACAGGGCAGTTCTGATGTTATGCAGGGATGCATAATGGCTAAATGCCATTACACCCTGTTTTGATTCAGATTCTGATTTTGACCACTAGCCAACCAGCTCCAACTGATCTAAGAGACTTTTCAGGCTGATATTCATCAGACATGAACAATTAGCAGCACTTTGTGCTTGATTCTGCGTCTGATTGGAAGCCAACGTAAGGATGTAACCTGAGGATTGAAGTAATGTTTTTTTTTTGTTTGTTAGAACTCTAGCAGCAGTATTTTGAATAAACTGTAGCTGTCTAATGGTCTTTTTGGCGAGGCCAGCGAGAAGAGCACTGCAATAGTCTGCCCTGCAGGTTAAAAAGGCATGGATGAGTTTCTCCAAATCTTCCTTTGACACAAAACCCTCTGACCTTAGCTATGTTTTGGAGATGTCAGAATGCTGATTTAGTTATAGTTTTAATGGGATCACTGAAACTAAGATTCCCATCCATCAGAACAGCAAGGTTGTTGGCCTGGGTTTAGTTTTTTTGACCTAAATTTCAAATCTGCTCTGAATTCTGATCTTCCTTCTTTGTTCCCAGCGAGAGCAGTCTCTGGCTTCCCTTTATTCAACTGGAGGAAACATTTTCAACATCCAGCCACTTTCTTTTCAGACCTAACAAAATAACAAAAATGGTTAATAAAAAGCAAAATATTGTTATTAAACCAGAAGAAAGTGGCAAATACTTAAAGCCAGATGTGATAGTAGGCTATTATGGTGTAATATTGTTTTATTACATTTCATTATTATTTCATAACATTACATTTGAATGAAATTATACATGTGTATAATGAGAGAGAGAGAGAGAGAGAGAGAGCGCTTTGCAGGTCATATGAAGAACAAGTATTCATGCATTCACTCAGAAACACCACAGAGCATTGCAAGCAGTCGAGTGGTGGAGGGAAAAATGCTACCACCAGGTCTGCCTCAGATACGTGAGACATCAGGAAGAACATGTCTTTGAGTGTGGCCACACTGTCTCACACACACACGTACACGCACACACATGCCCACATTTGTCCCTTGAGGCATCAGAAGGAGCAGAGTGAGGGATGAGGAGTGATGGAGATGGAGAAGCAGGCCAGATGTGGCTCTGCAGACAGCTGTAGAGGTGTGTGTGTGTGTGTGTGTGTGTGTGTGTGTGCACGCGTGTCACCATGTCCATAATAGTATTTGTCAGGGCTGTGTGCATGTGTGTGTGTACTTCTTCCCCTCTCTCTTTCAATCTTTCTCTCTCTCTGTCTCTCTCCCTCTCTCCCTCTCTCCCTCTCTCCCTCTCTCTCTCTCTCTCAAAACACCTTGAACGCCTTAGGATGTTCCTCAAACCGTTCCAGGAATCCAGGAGAACTGTTCATCAGGGCTGTATTAAAAATATGAGAAAATCTGGCTCTTTAGAAGCTAAATATGAAGAAATGAGGGGGTCAAGACTTTTGCACGATAGTGTCCTCACTGTAACCAGATCATCAACAGGGCAAAGGTTAGTCATATAGAACATAAACCCACCACAGCTGGATTTAATGGGGGATATAAAATGCAAGAAACATGTAGAGTACAGGCCTTTTACTGCAGTATGAATTGTGCTTGAGTGCAGTCAGTATGATTTTGTTATTGACTGGTCGTCTGTGACCTCAGCAGCGTTATGAGATTTTATTATATTAGTCTTCATAAGGTTGTCTCCTCAAATCCCCTTTACATCTGTGACTGTGGCATCTGCTATAGAAGTGCAGCTTCTCTCAGAGAGCCTGATATGGGGTGTGGGAGAGGGGAGACACACACACACACACACACACACACACACACACACACACACACACACACACACACACACTCATCAAAGATCCATGTCAACACCAACAGCAACAGGCTTGCAATCTGTAATAAGCACAGACAGTTGTTTGTGATACACAAACACACACACACATATACACCGACATATACACACTCACATACACTCCCACTCACAGACACTTACAAGAACATATATATACACAGACACACACACACACTTGTCAAAGGCTATGTCATCACTAACTGCAACACCCCTGTATTCTGTAATAAACACAAGCAGTTGTACCTAAAACACAAACACACACACACATACACACACTCACACATACACACACACTCATCTGTGTTAAAGGTCCATATCATCACCAACAGCAATAGGCTTGTATGCTGTAATAAACACAAACAGTTCTTCCTAATACACAAACGCACACACACACACACACACACACACACACACACACACCTCTCCTCCTTTTCCTAATACACAAACACACTCACATGCTTCAAAGCCTCAACTGGGTTGTAGCACACACACACACACACACACACACACACACACACACACACACACACGCAATCCAAAAGTGCCACACTAAGCTTTCATTTATCCTTTGAAGAGTATCTGGTGTCACACAAATATGGTTTTCTCTCTCTCTCTCTCTCTCTCTCCCTCTCTCTCTCTCTCACACACACACGCACACACACACACACACACTAACTTGAAGCCACACTGAGCTTTGATTTATCTTAGTGGATGGCCAAATAAATCATTTATTTTGATTTATAGTGGATGGCCAAAAACTTTATTTTATTTTAGACACATTGTGTAAACAGGTTTGTTTGGAAACACAGTATCTACAAAATAAAAGTCCCTAATACACTCAGACACACGGAGATGTATAGATCTCAGAATGTGACTCTCAAATACACACACACACACACACAAGTCTGAAGCTGTAGTCGGTCCTTGTAAGGGTGGTCGGGTGCTGGTGTTCCAGTGGAGACAGAGAGGAAGATAATGTGTGTGTGTGTGTGTGTGTGTGTGTGTATGAAAGATAATGTGTGTGAGTGTGTATCAGCAAGGGTCAAACAGTGCAATTAACCCCCCCCCCACTCGTTCAGGGAGCTTCGCTAATTAAGGATTCAAGGGCAGATTTGACAGGGTGGCAGACAGAACTCAGCAGCCTTTTACCCTTCATTCTGTCTCCCTCTCTCTCGCTCTCACTCTCTCTGTCTCATTCTCTCTCTTTGTCTACATCTCCTTGGCTTTTCATTGCTTTCTGTCTCTCTTCTCTGTTCTTTTTTCTGTTTCTCTCTCACACACTCATGCTTTCTCTCTCTTTCTCTCCTCTGTTGTTTTCTGTTTTATTCTCTCTCCTCTGTTCTTTTTCCTTTATCTCTCTTTCTTTCCCACTCTCGCTTTCTCTCATCCTTTCTCTCTCTCCTCTCTCTTTTCTCTCTATCTTTCTCTCTTGTCTCTCTGTCTCTCAGTAGTGGAATATGTCATTCTCTTCAGATGTCTAGACGTCTGGTTCCATTCACCACCATTGTGAACAGTCCTGACTTTCTCTATAAGTGAGAGTTTCTGCTGCTGAACAGATTTCTCTCTAACTTTATCATGAGCACAGAAATCATCTTCATCTACTAAAATCAGCAAAAACTGAATTCACTGATTGAGCGTCCAGGAGTTTTACAGGGAGATTCCAGTGTCTGGATCTTTGTGCTGCATGATTCCTGCCTGAGAAGCATCTGCTTTCTGCAGGATACATTCTCTCAGATGTCAGAATCCGTCCTCCACCTGTTTACAGGTTTCTCCATGCAGACTGGCAGGTTTCGTATCCAGAGATTTGGAATCAAAGCCAGGAATTTCCTCAAGGTGTAATTAGAAGGTGCTTTGATATGTCAGGGTGAAGACACTCCTCTGTGACTGAGCTGCACAAGCAAGTGGATCTTTTTCACCATTCCGTACTTGCTGAAAATTTGTTTTTAACTGTATTTAGTGTTGTTTTTGTTGTTGATGTCATCGTTCTTTTTCATGGCTTGATGGAGGCCAAGCACCAGTTAGCAGGCTAGTCTCTTATTATTTACTAGTCTTATTATTGCTAGTTCTTTCACAGCAGAAGCCTGGCCTGTGTGTGTGCATCTCTTTTCATCAGGAAGGTGCAGTAGAAAACTGTTGACAGTTAAGATATGCTGCAGCATAAAGGACCTGAATCATAGATCATAAGAGTATGAGAGTAAATCTAACGAGGAAGATCTGGGCGGTTTTGTCTCATCAAAAATAATCTTAATTGGAGATTGACTTGTTTCTCTTAAGCACCAACACAAAAGTTATTTTTTTTGTTCTCGTTTTTGTTCTTCTCAGTTCTCTCCTTTTTGGTAGTTGAGACTTGAATTTGATGACTAAGACTGATGTTTCAGATGTTGTTCCGACTTATTTATAAACCAGCCAAGTTTTCTTTTGGCTCTTATGGTTTATCTTAAGATCTGATCATTTGAAACAATTGAAGATCAGACAAGAGTTTAGTCTTTTGGATGATGCATCAGAGTGCATCATGATGACCAGACACGGGTATCTGTGTACAGGACATGCAAAAATAACAGGCAGTCACACCATGCTCAAGCCTTAAACTTGGAAAAGAGGTTATTGTAGTCTTTTGGCCTAAAATATCTGGACTCTAATTAATAGAAAATAATCACAGTTAAAATTGTAGTTACAGGATTGGTCAAATGAACAGGAATTAGATTTTGTTCCCCCAGTTTCCCTACTCGTGACCATCCCTGCTGTCAGGCATTGTGACTGAAAGGAATACATGGATTATCGTGCCTTGTTGGCATTATGGTGTTGGCGTTCTGACCACTAGGACTGCGCAGTATATCCTCTAATAATCATTATCACCGTACCGTCTTTGCAGTACTGATATCAGAAAGCTCCAATGTGCAAATGAGCCTCTAACCAATCACAGTGTTTCTGACAGGACGACCAATCACAGCTCCAGTTAAGTTACTGGGTGTTCTGATGAATCGAGGTCTTCATGTAATCCAACAAAAGTCAAATTATTCAAACCTTTACCACTAAAAACACAGCCCATATTCAACAATTTGCTTCTGTTTCATTTTTTCCTTTGTTAGTTCATAATTCTATAATGCATAATTCATTTTCCAACTATGTTCATTCCTTAGAATAAATACTTCCTTCTCTTTTAATACTGTAAATGTATTTGTTAGCAAAGAATATTGAGTGTAATTTCAGCAATATTAAATGCATAACCTGCAAATATCGAAAATGACAGTGTTCGCAGAAACTGGTTGTGTACTTCTAGCCGCGGCTTAGAACTGAAGGCTAAAAGTTGCACATTTTTCAGGCATCTGTTGATCCCAGCCTGCCCATATCTAGGGTGGCTTCCTCTTCACTAGCTCAGCCTCACAGAATCACCTCGCCCTCATTCAGCGCTCAGTCAGGAGCCCTTACCGAGCAGTGATGTCTGAGTGGCTCTTTTCCATTATGTTCCTCTCTGGTCGACTGCGGCGGGCGGGAAACAGAGAGCTGTGACCCCGCATCAGAGAGCCCTCCGGTTTCTGAGAATACAGTGTGAGTCACCGAGGCAATTCAGGCACTTTCCACACACGACGAGGCCGACAGACCAGGCCAGCCAACAAACGCCACCCCCCCCGAAGTCCTTATGATAGCTTTGTATGTGCCTGACTGTTCGAAGTAAGACCAGGAGAATTCACACAGGTGTTAAAGCAGTGAGAGTTCGGCAGAAATCACATTTGTACCTCTCCCCTCACGTAGCCAGTCAGACAGGACGTCCTTTGTGTCTGAAATCTGAGTAGTTTTGAGCTGTGAGGTGAATGTAATGCAAGGCAGTCTTATGGGCAGCAGCTAGCGAACAATAGAACGAAGATGCATTTCCGTGAGAAAATGTGAAGCGTGATTGCGTGGTTGCCATAAAAAGCAATCACTGGGTTATGGACAAAAAAAGTTGTTTGCACCGTGTGTCTGCAAGGGTGTATCTGTCCAGGTTACATTTGCATTGGATACCAAACATGTCTGTTGACTACAATGTTGATTACAGATATCTATGTAAATTACGTTTTTGCACTGAAGTGTCACTTTAAGGTCAAACTTTTTGATTCCACAAAGCTGTGGAGGGCACTAAAGAGTGAAAGTAAGCGCTGAAGTGCCGAGAGGTCAGTAACAGTGTGGATTTACTCATCATTCAGTCTGCTATTAGTTCGGGCCTTAAGGAGTGAAGAGAGGATCGATGGGGAGGGCCAGCGCAGCCTGCTGACAAGTAGAAGCTCATGCCAATATGGAGGATGAGCGGGGGATATCGAGCTCTGGGTGAGAGACCTGCAGCTTGTGATTCTGGTGTGATTGGCTAGGTGCTTTGGAACATCATTGTTCATCTGTAACTCATAATTAACGTTTAGAAGCCGCTGGCCATCACCAGCGCTAACAAGAGCATGATGTAATAAACTGCCAACGTCTCTCTCGCAGCTCTTTGATTGAAATCGTGTAGAATGAGCTGATTCAAAACGTTCATTCCTTACCACATGTGTATTTTTGAATGGAAGGTGATATTTTATATTGATTTTATAAATGACTTTTATAAAAGTTTTTTTTCAAGCAAAAAAATGTAAAATAATAATCGTAGAGATCTGTACAGGCTTACAGTGGAGGTAAATGGAGCCAGGCGTCTCCAGTACAACTAGTTTTATTCACTAATCGACCCCCAGTGAAGCGCCATATGTTTATATGGACTGTCGATGATGGTAACACTGCAAATCATTGCAAAAAATAAGTAAAATATCAAGAGACCTCAGTAAACTTTCTTAAAACAAGGTAGAGATTGTAAAACTGGATTAATCTTACTGTCAAGTCAGTTGTACTTAAAAATAAAATAATAATGTTATCTGTTTTAAAATTTAATCTGTTATAAGATCTGTTATTTCTTTTCAAGATTGTCTGGCTTGATAAGCCCAAATCAGCTTGTTCTGTTATTTCTTTTCAGAATTTTCTAGCTTGGTAAGGTTTTTATTTTTTGCCGTGAAAATAGTGGCAAATCTGAACTAAATCATTTTTTCTTTGGGGACTGTTTTGCCTTATGACAACCTGAATATATCCTTCCACCTTGAATGTGTTTAGTTGTAGGACCAAAAGCTTCTCAAAACTCGGCTAAAACAACAAACGTATTTTTTTAAATGTCCGTTTCTCCTCATAAAAATATTAAATAAAAATATTGTTCTTTCAGGCATCATTTTAGAGGAAATGACAAAACATCAGAATAAGAGAAATGATGCAGCGTTTACAGAACTAGAGTAATTCAAGGAAAACAAATCTCTCGTTCACTCAAACAAAATGGCAATAATTACCTCTGGCAAACTTCTAGTAGTGTTTTACCATCCAGCTGGTCTCATTGTGAGAGAAGAGTGTCGATTACAGCAGTGTTTTTATACTTTTCCTCATTAAATAAGATGTGATTCAGGTGATCACTAATCAGTACCTCATGAAGCAGAATGAGGTGCTTGTGTAGGAATTGAACAGACACTGGCATGGAATGGTTGTCATACTGATAGAGATATTTTTTTTTTGCGGCGCTGTAAGTGCATGTAAGCCTGTATTAAAATATGGCCAACTGTTGCGGCCTCACACTCTGAATTATTTGCACACGCCCGGTGCTGAAACGTTGATAACTCACAAATTCATTTGCGTAATGATCTGTAAAGCACATCTGCATTCTGTGATGATGCAAGGCAGCAGCAGAACACCTCAACCTGCTGTTTGATAAAGTAACAGAGCTCCCAGTGGAAACAAGCCAATTATGAGTGTATTAAAAATGCAGATGCAGGAGGCAGGCTATTAAGGAGATAATGAGTGATTTTAGCTGGGGAGGGAAGGGATGGTGGACAGGAATTGGGGGGGGGCTTGGCTGTTGTGAGTTTGATGGTATTTTTTGGACATTCAATAAAAAGCTTTAAAGCTAAACTGAAAAAAGTATTAGTCCAGATAAGTAGGGTCATAAAGTGAGGATGAGGGCACTAAAAGGCATGTTTACTGAAGCTTTAATTTTACTGTTATTTATAGCGTCTACTAATCGTTATTGCAGTATCAGTCTCTGCAGTATGCTAATGTGAAAGTTCTCTGAACTAGAGGGTTCTTCGCTATGTTTCACTTAAGGCTGCACGATATATCGTCACCTAATCGCTATTACAGTATCGGTCTCTGCACTACTGATATTGCAACAGAGCCTCTAACCAGTCACAGTGTTTCTGACAGGGCGACCAATCACAGCTCCAGGTGAGTTACTGGGTGTTCTGATGAATCAAGGTCTTCATTGGCGAATTAATGCATGAATGGGTGGGGCTAAACTGCCATAGCCAGAATAAGTAGATATTTTTAAGTGTACTAGTTTTTAGACATCACAAAAACTCTGATTTCAAAACGCATTGTTTTTGTAGTTTCAATATATGGACTGTATGGATGGGATGGAAGTAAACGTCCCATTTGAAACAGACTTAAAGCATTTTAATTCCAGAAAAGTGATGATTTTAAACGTCAGATTTTATTAGTATGCTCTGTGTTCTAAGGGTTAAAGAGAAACACATAACGAATTATCTTTGGAACATTTTATTTAACATGTACGGATTTTCATGGTAGAGAAGTGGTTTAGTACCAGGAATCCAGGATGCGCCTCATGCTCATGAACCTGTTGCCGCCCATTCCCATCATCTCCCTGAAGTTTCTGTACTCTCCGGGCCTGAAGTACCACATCCTGCCCCTGTAGTGGGGCTGCTCGTACATGAGCCAGTGGCCGTCCATCACATGGCAGGAGTGGCAGCCGCTGGACCAGTGGTAGCGGTCCATGATGGACTCGCAGTCGTCGGACACCTCCATCATCTGGCCCATGAAATTGTCCCTCTCATAGATCCTCATTCTGTAGTTGCCTCTGTACTGTATGGGAAAAGAACCAAGAACGTCACTTTAGTAATGATGCTCTCATTGCATGTACACACAGTAGACTAGGTTGATGCTACTGGCCAATGCATGGGGCCCATAGAATTTTCATTATTTTGATCCCGTACATACAGTCGTGTGCAAAAGTTTGTGCACCATCGTCAAATGGAGTGTTTTGTTGGTTTTCTTCGGTTTGTTTTTATTTCCAATGTTAAACTCAGCAGATAAATAGAAATGCTAAGCTAAAATTAGCTGTGAATGCAATATTTTGTCGTTTGTCTGCAGTAGAAGATGCATTAACATACTTCAAAAGTTAACAAAAGATGACCGGGGGTGGTCAAACCTTTGCGTAAAATGGGACATTTATTCATATTATGAAGCTAAAATTGGGTTGTCATCTTAGCAAAACTGAAAGATGTTGGGTTTTTCTGTACAAGCAGAGTTAGTTGGAATCTTTTGAGAACTGAACATTCCATCACAGTACTGTGCAAAAATCTTAGGCACCTATGCAGGTTGTTTAAAGCCGCTTTTGTCAGGATGTGATAAATTGTCTTTTTGCTGGCGACGTTAAGAGTAGAATAAATGTAGTAGATTTAGTAATATTAATGCAAAAACATGCACTGTTCATCTAAACAGTTTTTAAAACTTAACTTGCAGGTGCCTAAGATTTCCTAGTACTGTCTGTATTGCCCTACCTGGAGCAGAACTTGAATTATTGATATACTTTATTGATCGCAGAGGAAATTGCTTGAGTTCTCTACGTTTAGCCCATTCACCGAGTGAAGCAGCGGGCAGCCGACCACGTCCCCGGGAGCAGTGTACATGGAATATATTTTGCTCAAGGGTACCTCAGTGGTGCCAGTATCAGTCCTGGGATCTGAACCCATGTCCTTCCGAACACAGGGGCAATTCCCTAACCACTAGGCCACTAGCTGTCCCTATGTTTGCACTGCGTAATTATGAACTGACATCACTCGCAACACCTAAGCTTTACACTGTCTCTGTCAAATCAAAGCTGAAAGGCATACCATGGGGATCATGCGGCAAGACCTGATCCAGTCGCTCATTCCCCACATGCGCATGTAGTCGTTGTACTCGCCCCTCCTGATGAAGTATCCGTTGCCCATGTAGTTGGGGCGGTCGTAGACCATCCAGCAGCCACTCTCCACCCTGCAGGAGTGGCAGCGGCTCAGGTAGGAGGACATGTCGGAACAGTCGCTGCTGCACTCATAGGAGCGGCCCATGAAGTTCCTGTCCTCGTAGAAGATGATCTGTTTGGAGGGAAAGGGTACAGTGTTTGAGAACCAAAACCGGAGTGTACAGCTGAAGTGGTTCCATCCGACAAGTCGAACGGTTCGTTGGTGTACTTACTCTGCCCATGGTCATGGTGAGTTTGGGTTAGGGTTACCAGACACTTTGCTCGATGGTACAGCGTCCAGCTGGTGTACTGACACTCTGCCTGGTTTAACCCTTGCATTTATACCTCTTCACAACCAAAGATTATGTGCCTACTATTGTGAAAAGCCCTGACCAAGCAACATGACACAGAGGCCCATGGACAGATGAAGGGCTTTCGCTACATTTCCATGTGACTCAGTCTCCAGAAGACTTCACAATGGGCCCCACGAGCAAGACAATGCAGCTCAACTGTACTCTTTATGTCCTATAGGCACACCGTTCATCAGGACCATAAGCTTCTTTTGTTATTTCGGGTCTATGTAAATAGCTTTTGTGCGTCCATGATCTCTCGCACTGTACAGCAGATTGTAGGCATTGTGGCTGTAAAGGCCTTCTTTGCTGTTCACCAGAGAAGCCTCTGAGAATCTTCACCTTCTCAGAAAGGCACGCAGTGTTATCATGAGCCCCACAGGCAAACACATCATTATAACTTGCACAGGCATTCAGTATTTCACACATAGAGTTAGAACTTCTAGCTCAAAAAATGAATTATTTGCTAGTTGTATTCAGTCATGTGCAAAAAAAAGTTTCCATCCAAGTGTAGATGCAACATATTTCTACATATTTGTAATGCACAGTTACTGTTTATATGCTCAGTTTAAGGCAGGTCGAGTTGATTTGTATAGATTTGTAAAGCAAAGAAAAGTAAGCAGTTAAAGTACCCATAAAATTAAAATAGAGTAAACGTAGGACCTAGGATCAATTAGTCAAGCAAAGATAAACAAACAAACAAAAAAAAAAGACAATATAAAAGAGTGCATCATTTTTGTGGCAGATCTTATTGGTAATGTACTAAAAATGTAACATTAGAAGAACAATTATATCCTTTATATCCCAGTGTGTTAAACCGAGCAGATACATATGCGTTGTCCACTAAATATAGAAGAAATTGCTATATTTATAATTAAAATGTTCAAAATGTTTAAAATAAAATTTTATTTTATTTTGCCATATATGCCATATTTATTTTCTCTGCAAAGGCTTGTATTTTCACTTCATCAATTAAACATGTCACTTGATGGGGTGCTCAAACATATGTGAATGATTCTGCCTTGTCTTTTGCAAATGTTTAATTTATGGAACATGTATTATTTATTAAAACTTTTTCATCAGTTATTAAACCTATTTATATGCTTTTAATGCACTGAACTGTGTTAATATTTGGATATGGACTTTTTTTGGTGCATTTATAAATCTGCACTGATGCGCTTAATAATACTCTGTAAGTAAAGTCTTAATTGAGTCCTTATTAGGCCATTTATTCATTCGGCTTGTGAGAGACTGAGTTTAAAATGAGCACTCTGCTTTATGAATATTGAATGAATATTTTTTTTCAGACTGTTGGTTTAGATGTTTTATTCATTCTTTGGTTTGGGCTTACTGGAACAAATCAGTGTGAGTGCAATGCCCTGCTGGGTAGTACAGTGGACCTGCCACTGTTATTTGAGTTGATTGCGGTTAATTCTCACACTTGTTAACTTTCGTAGTCGTATGTTTATGCGGTAACAAATGGGAACAGGGTGAACTGGGTATGTTTTCATTCATATGAATAAAGACAGCAGAAAACTCATGTACGTTCTTTATGAAAATGTGTAGTGTTTTGAAACATTATAAAAAAATATTGCTGGTGCTATAACACCTTTAGAGGGCAGCGGTGAGTAATGTTTGTTTATCTGATGTTTGTTAACACCAGTAGAGGGCAGCGGTGAGTAATGTTTGTTTATCCGATGTTTATTAACACATTTAGAGGGCAGACATGAGTAATGTTTGATACTTAATGTTTGTTAACACCTTTAGAGGGCAGCAGTGAGTAATGTTTGTTTATTTGTTATTTGTTAACACCTTTAGAGGGCAGAGATGAGTAATGTTTGTTTATTTGATGTTTGTTAACACATTTAGAGGGCAGCAGTGAGTAATATTTGTTTATTTGATGTTTGTTAACACATTTAGAGGACGGCGGTGAGTAATGTTTGTTTATTTGATGTTTGTTAACACCTTTAGAGGGCAGCAGTGAGTAATGTTTGTTTATTTGATATTTGTTAACAACTTTAGAGGGCAGCAGTGAGTAATGTTTGTTTATTTGATATTTGTTAACAACTTTAGAGGGCAGCAGTGAGTAATGT
>JBBPCX010000040.1:29453126-29470449 GCA_037974365.1 Hydrocynus forskahlii | reverse complement strand
CCCTGCCCTTTAAACTTCAATGGTTACAATTTTTTTCCTCTTTTGGATTACATGAAGAACCTCACCTGGAGCTGTGACTGGTCACCCTGTCAGAAATATAGTGATTTCGCATTTAGATGCTCAGCACATTCCCCTCATTGCAGCTTTTAAATACAGAGGAAATGTGTCAGGAGACCGTTGCTGCAATCCTGATGCTAAAAATAGATCTCAGTGCCCAATCACAGTATTTGCATATTGCATATTGAACATTTTTCTGATATCAGTACTGCAGAGAGCAACATTGTGATAAAGATTAGCAACAGACAATACATATATATATATATATATGACACGCATCATGGAACAGTAATTGTTTTCAGAGTAAAACCTCGTATCTTAAGCTACTGTTAAGACTTTATTCTAAGTCATTTTTGCCCATTTCTGTCCATCCAGTCATCATGAAACATTTGCATTATATAAAGACCAGCTGGTTTAATCCACATATGGTGAAAAAATTAGTCATAGGCTCTCGTCAGTAGACAAACAGCACTTTATTTTGTCTATGCACTAAATCCTAACATTACAGCTGTCTTTCACCATACTTGTCCTCAAATAATCTCTCACCTCCTGCCTGCCAGCTCAGGGAGAGGGAGCGTTGTCTCTGAGAGCAAAGCTGATGAAGACGGATGGCTCCTGAGTAGGTGCAGACGTGGTTGTTTTGATAGCTCTCAGATCGCATCTATCTGCTGACTCCTGGATCTGTGGCATGCCTTCAGGCTACGCTTCTCACCAGCTAACACACAGGCATGTCGGAAAAAGCCCTGTGGGTGGGGTTGGCGTGGGTTTGCGTTTGTGGCGCCGTTTGGAGACTGGTGTCTGTCAGCTTGGCTCAGTTCCCTTTGATACATTTTTGGTGTTTTTTGAAGATAGATGGCAGGTATCATAGTCTGAGGCACTGTTTCTCAGGTTCTGTCCCAGAGAGGCCATTCTTTGATCATCCCTGCTCCACTGTATCCATCCAGTGCCTGTTAATGGACCCAACCAGACTCTGCCCACAAAGGTGTTCTTCTGGTAGCAGCTGTTGCAAAGTTAGACAACAAAAACCCAAATAGTCCAATTGAGCATTCATTATTTCAGACTAAATTTATTTGATAGGGGGTGCGTGTTTTGTGTGTGTAATTTTAGTATGATGTTTCCAGCAATCCTGGCCATGCAGGTCTTTGAGCGAAATGTGGGTGAGAACATTGACTTTTTAGGGAGTCTTCGTCATCATCATAATCATCATCATAATCATCAAACTGAGGGTGAAATTTCTGAGGTAATTCTACATGAAGAGAAGTATTGGGCGCTCATCAACACTGTTCAATGGACAAGTTTGTTGCTGCCCATGGGAAAACGTTAACAATAAGCATGACCTGTCGGAGGAAAAACAGGTGTGTTATTGAATTCAATTCCATTCCATTTTACAACCAGGTTGTCACAAAGCAGCCTTACAGAGTCCAGGTTCAAGTCCCTAGTGAGTAAGCCAAAGGCGACAGAAGCGAGGAAACACTCCCTCAGCTGGAGGAAGAAACCTCGGGAGGAACCAAAACTCAAAAAGGAGAAACCCATCCTCCTCAGGTCAACCTGGAGAGAAAGACAAGAGAGTCTTTAAGGTGATAAATAACAAGAGAAGGCCTTTCTTTGTAGAAATAGTCTTCTGAACAACCGTTCTCTTAAAGGTTCTTTAGGGAACCAATAGTGGTTCTTCTACAGCATTTTGCGAAGAGTAATTTCTGGTACTGTTCCAGCTTAGTAATATACCATCTGAAACTAGACTCAGAGTTTCAAACCTACTCTAAACAATGACCTCCATTAAATGTGATCAGGCCACCGACGTTCTATGAGTTTGTCCAATCGTGCGACATGTGTTTGGGTAGGGCATGGAGCAATTGAATAGTGACTGAGAAGTATAAGAGTAAATGTAGCATCACTCTGGGAAAATTTGGTGTTCACTGACCAAGCTTGATCAACTTTGCTGAGATATATGAAGGGTCATTTCTAGTGTATGTGAGGCTTCTATGAATACAGAAGTATGCCTTTGGGTTTTAGGCTAGCACCGTCACGGCAAGTAATATCTGATGGATTTCTGCAGTAAATTGCTTCCCCTTTCCCAGTGGCCTCATTTACGTCCAGTGTTCTCTGGATGCAGCCATAAACAAGTCATGTAATATAAGTTAGCTTGCTGGAACTTTGCTCCAGAGAGCTGGACTTTGCTTGTTAAGTGGTCAGGGCTCCTCTGTGAATGGACTCTATTGGATGAGTCCAGATCCCTCAATCTGTGTGAAGTGTTTTTATGGTGGAATTGAGGAACAAATGGAGGCACAGAATAAAAGGAAGGCTTCGTGCTTGTAGTAGCAATTTAAAACAGCTATTCGCTCTGACACATCCTAGCGCTAAACAAAATAGCGTAGTCATGACAACACTATCTTAATGAGTCTAATAAGCAGGTCCTGAGGCTCAATGTGGGAACGGGGGAATGGCTTTATGAATGTGGGATTCCATTAGGCGGCTCATATCGACGCAGGTTCAGCGCTTGCTTGCACGGCCACCTGAAATTGCTTCTCGCATTTCGGTTTGCGTTCAGTGGATCGGGAAGGAAAAACCGAGACCTCTTTTTCAGAATTTATGAGCGCGCTTAGTTTTTTGTCAGCTAATGCATAACAAACTCATGAGGCTCATTTTCTAACAGTTTGACCTGATTGAGCCTTCTGACCACCTTTAAGCGACTATTGCGACTAAAACCGGAGGTGAGGGGGGTTGCCATAGCCACAATGGTTTGTGTGTTCAGAATAGAAGAGTCATTACAGAGCTGCGGGTCAACGTCTCCCCTTATTGGTCCCCGCAGAGATATCAGAGGCACGCAGACAACTCCAGTGTTCAGATCAAAACCCACCTCTGTTTGATGAGGAACCAGTTACTTTAATGATAGTACTGGGTGGACGATAGGGGCTCATGCCTACAGACTGTGTGATTTCGGCAATTACAAATCACACTTTGCGACTTGGATCTAATAAATATGGGTATAACGTGTGTGTAGATATACTATGGTATGTGTGTGAAGGTGTGTAAATGTATGATGGTGTGTGTGAAGGTGTGTAGATGTATGATGGTGTGTGTGAAGGTGTGCGGATGTATGATGTTGTGTGTTAAGGTATGTAGATGTACAGTGATGCGTATGAAAGTATGTAGATGTACAGTGATGCGTATGAAGGTGTGTAGGTGTACAGTGATGCGTATGAAGGTGTGTAGGTGTACAGTGATGCGTATGAAGGTGTGTAGATGTACAGTGATGCGTATGAAGGTGTATGGATGGACGATGCCTATTTAATTGTAAGCTATGATGCAAATTAGCATTGAAGGACCAAAGACTATCAGCCACTTTGACCCTCTCTCACACGACAATTTAGAATCACCGTTTAGAAGCCATGACCAATGAAATTGCCACGATTGTTTCACGATTGTCACCTTTCATCTGGGAACAGCCCAAAAACGTACAATATTTATCGAGCATTAGGGTTATTCTTGTGCCCCATTTTCACACTGATATGCCCATTGTTTTGTAATGAAGAAAAAGTTATACAACAATGAGTTGCTTCAGTACAGTCACTTGAACTCTTTTTAGGCAAGAGGACCTGAAAATGTGTTTTGTTTTGCCATAAATGCTGAAATCAGTAGGTTTTTAAATCAAATGAGTAATGGAGGCTGCCCCTTCAGATGAGTTAGTGAGCTAACACTGTAGCTAACCAGTGCAATGTTGATTCCTCGTAATCTGCATAAGGCCTTTTCCTGTCAGAGTAATATCTTCTCTTCTGTCAGAGAAATATGCTGTAGTTTCACAGTTTCTGGACTGAGCTGGTGGAAAAGAAGTGCCGGCAAGTGAGGATCCAGGGCTCGGATGACACCTGGAGGGCGCCATGGGAGGAAAATACGGCAGCAATTACTGGCCGCCATTCGTCTCGCACTAGCGGGAGCTTCCATCTGAGAGCATGAGAACACCACAGGCTGAGAGTAGGACACAACCACTCCCTCACTTGTTCATCAGATAACACGATGTGTCCTACACACACACACACACACACACCCCTGTGCTCAGCTAGTGTAGTGCCGGTGGAGTAGCTGTAACGAAAGTGGGTTTGCTGGTCACATCTCATCTCCGCCGATTTGGGGTCTGATAAACCCGTATGAAGTCTTTATCTAAAACGATTCAGAGTTATCTGACTCATGCAGACCATTGACCAAAATGCTTTGTGAAAGTCTTGAGCCACCCCTCATTACTTTGCTTCCAAAGATCCAGATGTCCTTGTATTTTTAATGTGGTCTTGAGGAACAGTTCTCCAGGCTTCCTGAAGGACTTTCCAAGACTCTCATTTTCAGTCCAGTCTCTGAACCTGACCAGTTTCAGAGGAAAGTTGTTTACTTGTTAAGCCACACAGTGACCTACGTATTAATCATTTAAGCAGAACAAAGACCATCTAACTGAAGTCCTGAACCAGTGAAGAAACAGGTGTAGATGATTTCAGATAATCAGGCGGTGATCAGTATACTGGTGGTGCTGAATGCTGAGTGGTTGGAACATTTTTATCTTCACACACTTTATTTCTTTCATTTAATTTACTCAGTATGCCAAAGATAAGACAGTTTGACAGGGATAAAATAATATTTTGGCACCAACAAGATGATTCAAAGCAAAAAAATAAAGAAGTAGTATACTCTGTGGACGGTTTTATTCGATGCAGGAAGGCAGTTTGCTTTGCTTGTTCGAGGGAAAAGCTCAACCTTTAAAAAGACTCCCCTTTGATGCTACATTCAAATCTCATTTCCACAGGCGTATTAAATCATTTTCCTCTACGTTGGTCATTCATTTTGAGTTAGCAGCTCTAATTAGCTTAAGTCACGCTAAATTTCCTGTGTGAGCTTTCTCCAGTTATTCGTTCTCTTCTTCCGCTCTCATGTAAGGCCTGTAATCATATGCATGGTGAGTCCTTTGATTTTTTTGTTTGTTTTTTTCTTTGCCTGGGAAATGTTTCCCTGTGCGCAGTTGTATCAGATATTTGGAGAAATGCAGAAATGATCCAATTTGTTACACAATTATAAAATAATGGATTATTGTTATACCAACTACAGCAATGCACCACATCTGCACAGCTGTTGACAGAGGTGTATTATTTGTTGTAGGGGTGGCACGATACCACTTTTTCATGTATGATACCAATACCGCAGCCTCGAGTATCTTCCAATACTGATGCCTATCCAGTACTGTGTTTTTCCTTCTCTTCAACAACTAAGCTGTTAAGAGCACATGTGTCTGTGCTTTGAATCCAAAATGACTCTCTGCTTCCTCCAGGGGGCGATGTGTAGGAAATGAAATTCCAGTTTGTACACCCATAAAGTGCAAAGTGTTTCCATTATGGGGTTCTGCACTCGTGGTTGAATCTCCAGTGGCTCTTCGTTGGACATGTGTTACATGTGTTTGGGTGCTGGAGTCTGTATTTTAAGTGCCCTCTGTAGGGAGCAGGGAGTCGTTTGGGACGCAGCCCTGCTGCTCATCTGTGTTACATGTGTTCTCATCTGTGTGGCAAGTTGCTAAAAGTTTGGTTCTGCATGTATGTGATTGTTCCAGCCTTTTCGTTTGTCCAGTCCAGTGATTTTGTCCTGTATCGGATAATTTGGAGACAGTGCTTTGCTAGGCTGTCTAGCAGAGGACACTTCCTGCCAACAAGAGGTAGACATTAACCCCTTAAATGGCCAGTTTAGACTTCTATTCCTACTTCCTGTGATTTAAGAGTAACTGAGAAGCATGCTGGCATGTTTTCCATGTAGGCTTGGGTTTGTAAAAAGTTAATTCTCCATTTACTCTGTATTCGTACCTCTGCACATGTACCAATCATTACAAGTACCACCTATCAGGTCCCATTTTAGTCCTTACTTTTACTGCCTAAAGATGTTTTGGGTATTTTGATGACTTTATATTATCGTGTTGGTTTAGGTCCTGGACTTTTCACTCTTGCTCATTTTTTAATCCTTTTTGTCCTCTTGAGAAGAATAGATCATAACACACTTTAGCTCCAGTGATAATAGACATAGACACCAACTAAAGGGGGCATTGGGTCTCTGACCATCAGATCTAAATCTGGACGGGCAATATTCATGCAAATGTGGTTCATAATTCTGGAGGAAGAATCTGACTACTTTTGTGATTTCTTGGGCTTTGATGTTGACTCCATTTGTAAGGGCTTGTTAATATATGTAAATGTGATCTTGGTGTGCTATTTCGATGACAAATTGCTACCTTAACCCCCCTGCAGGGGGTTAAAGAAATGAGAGAGCTCTAGGACGAGGGTATGGATCATTTTTTGGGAAGGGTTTGTGGCTTCATGGTCCTCTGGAGGACAAAATGCCAGACTCATTAAGGGTAGACCAAACACACTGCCAAACAAAGTCAGTTTTGATGTACTGCTTCATAAATTACTAGTTCAAGACTAGTTGGATTTTGAATTTTGTGAAAAAACGATAGAAACGGTGCTGTCTGTAAATATTGCTACTCTTTTTTGGGGTTTTGGTGTTTTGTTGTCCAATTTTCTCTCCAACTGATTATATTAGTCATAAGCCCCTTTCACACATGGCAGTGTTGTTCTCCAATCATTGGCCACGTTTTTCTCCAGTGCCTGTGTTCTCCTCCAGTGGCAGTGTTCTCCTCCAGTGGCAGTGTTCTCCTCCAGTGGCAGTGTTCTTCTCCAAAGACAGTGTTCTCCTCCAGTGGCAGTGTTCTTCTCCAAAGACAGTGTTCTCCTCCATTAGCCGTGTTCTCCTCCATTAACCGTGTTCTCCACCAGTGATATTGTTCTTCTCCAATGGCAGTGTTCTTCTCCAATGGTACTGTTCTTCGCCAAAGACAGTGTTCTCCTCCATTAGCCGTGTTCTCCACCAGTGACATTGTTCTTCTCCAATGGTACTGTTCTTCTTCAAAGACAGTGTTCTCCTCCATTAGCTATGTTCTCCACCAATTACATTGCTCTCCCCCATTGGCAGTGTTATTCTTCTTTGACAGTGTTCTTCTCCACTGGCAGTGTTCTCCAGTGACAGTTTTCTTCTCCATTAGTGGTGTTTTTCTCCATTGGCAGAGTTCTCCAATGGCAGCGTTCATCTCAATGGCAGTGTTCTTCTCTAGTGACATTGTTCTTCTCCATTGGCAATGTTCTTCTCCAGTATCAGTGTTCTCCTACAAGCATAAATCGCAATGCCTAAATCTCTCATGCAGTACAATACAGATCATAATAGACACAACCGTTTGTTTTTTTGTTCTGTTTAGTCACAGTGCTTGTTTGAATGTCTTTCTAGTTTATCTCTTTCCAGTGAGGTATTTTGGAATCCAAGGTTACATCACGTGATTATTTATATAATGGATACTGACAGTAGTAATCCCAGAGCAGTTGACCCTCCTTTGCAAAGTTTGCCCTCCTGCTTGACCTAAATACACTGATTTTAGCTTTATGACTGACTGTGCTAGTGCAAAGATTGCGCAGCTTATTAACACAGGCGATACAGTGTCCCGGGATATAAATAATTTACAAATCTGGAAAGCAGCAGACAGCCCTGGCATATTGAGGGGTTGCTGTTAACATTGGGAACGTCAGTTTCAGCTCTGTATGGAGCTTTCTGAGAAGGTGAACGCCAGAGAGTTTGTGCTCTCTAAAAAACCTGCAAAGCAATCAAAGCTAACCTAAGGTTGTGAACCAAAGCAAACTCATAGCAGAGGGGCTGCTAACAGACGGTGTAGTAGATGCAGTTGGGACACAAGTGGATGGCAAGTAGCTTGAGAGGTATGGAGAGATGGAGAGATAGAAACTTCATAATGTATGTTTTTTGCATATAACTCACCTCAAAGCTTTTAATCACACCGCCTCTCATGAATGGCAGTACGATGTCATGAGACCCCGGAGGAAACCCACGCCACCACAAGGAGAACATGCAAACATCCCCACACACACACAAGACCAGGACCCAGATTCAAATCCCCTACCCTGGAGGTGTGAGGCAACAGTGCTACCCACTGTGCCAATGTGGGGCTCACTATAAATTCATATACCATGAATTGACACTGAATGAAGGAGGTTCTGCCAGGGTTCAGGGAACAGGTTAAACATTGGCGCATAATAAATCACAGAAGTGCAAAATTACATTTCGACCAATCTTATGTTTTGACCTGAAAGTCATATATTTTTCACTGGTACAGTTCAATTCAATAAAAAAAAAACTGAACCTAAAAGGCATAGTGGAGCAGTGCACACATATAACAGTTGTAACATTTGACACAACAGATGACACACAATAATGCCACACTGTGAACAAATGTTTATGCATTACAAATAAAGTGATCTGTACCCGAGCTGCTCGACGGCAGGGCCGAAGGTGGGCTGCAGCCAAGCTGGCTGCATCACTGTTGTCTGATTGGTCGAAATGTCATCACAACATGGAAAGAGGCCTTTATTTACTGCCCATCCAAAAAAAAAAAAAACAGTAGAGATACAAACAAATAACTGGTAAGCTGACGAAGAACAAACACTTTTATCTGTTTGGGCTGAAGAAACATTTCTTTGGGAGTTTTCTGTGACGTTAACAAATTTATCTTTAACGCTGCAAGAAACATCAAGGTGTACCAGGACATCGCTAACAAGTTAGCTGGGTTAGGTTTTCAACTTTCCACTGGTATGACTCCATGGACACAGTTTTGAGAGGTCACTGTGTTTCAAGAAGCAACACGCATCCTCTGGTCAGGACTGTGCACAGTACTAGAGAAGCTAGGAGTAGAGAAATATGAGTTATATGAAGAGCTGTGTTAGTCGGATGTTCAAACCAGCCATCACTGTGGCTGTATGAATTTGCGTTGTGGTCTATTTGCACTAGAAAAATCAATCCATAAGCTCTATACTTCCATTTTCTTTCCTTAACCATGAGACCAATACACCTTCATTTTCTTTCAGACTTTTGATGTGATGATCAAACATGTCTTGAGTAAATGGGCAGCAGTATTGTGCAATTTATGTTAAATGTGCAGTACGGTCAAAATTAGACCTGAGTGTTAGCATAAACTTGAGTGTCAGCATGAATCCACAGTTCACAGGAGTGTATAATCAGTACTGGTGATGTGTGTGTTTGCATGGGGGTGGATGATGTAATCCAGTTTTTCGGTATAGAAACGAGGGTGCTGATTTTTGTTATTTCTATTGTTTTAGCTAATTATTCTGTTAGTGTTCTAAACAGACGAGAGCGACACACACACCAGGTTCACCAGACCCACCAGGCCCACATTCAGTTATACAAAGATCAGACAGGCCATTATTTTACAGAGCACACTTCCTTGTCTGATGTATGAGATCACTTCTGCTCGGTCAGCTGCACGTTGCTGTGGTTTACAGTGAGCATAGCTGTGTAGTTCTAGCTCTCCTACCAGAGACATGAGTGTTGAGCTGTTCTGTTCTATAATTCTGTGCTATTCTGTAATCTTTTCAATTCTCTGACCTTTACTACTGCATTCTGATTATACAGTAGCCGGCAAAAGTATTCACCCCCCCTTGGCATTTTTCATGTTTTATTGCCTCACAACCTGGAAATAAAATGGATTATTTGAGAGGTTGCACCATTTCATTTACAGAACATGCCTACAACTTTGCTCCTGCTCCTTCATGTTGGATGGTTTTCACTTGTGAACAGCAATCTTTAAGTCTGACCACAGATTCTCAATTAGATTGAGGTCTGGTTTTTGACTAAGCCATTCCAACACATTTAAATGTTTCCCTTAAACCACTCGACAGTTTCATCAGCAGTATGCTTCGGGTCATTGTCCTGCTGGAAGGTGAACCTCCGTCCCAGTCTCAAATCACAGGCAGACTGACTGGTTTCGCTCAAGAATATCCCTGTATTTAGCACCCTCCATCTTTCCCTCGACCCAGACCAGTTTCCCAGCCCCTGCTGCTGAAAACCATCCCCACGGAATGATGCTGCCACCACCATGTTTCACTGTGGCGATGGTGTTCTTGGGGTGAAGGGATGTTTTGGGTTTGCGCCAGACATGGCATTTTCCTTGGTGGCTGAAAAGTTCAGTTTTAGTCCCATCTGACCAGAGCACCTTCCTCCATACATTTGGGGAGTCGCTCACATGCCTTTTTGCAAACTCTTATTTTTTAACACTAAGTAATGTCTTTTTTCTATCCAGAGAACCCACTGTGTACACATATATATGTAAATTTATACACACACACACACACAAACAAACATTTGTATATAATTTCTGCATATTGTGCAGTTCTCTTTATATTATATTGTTATATTTCTACTTTCTCCTCTTGTTCGGTCCACTTTGCTGTTCTAATAATGCAAATTTCACACCTGTGGGACTAAGAAAGGGGTTTATATGTATATAAGACTCTTGTGGAAGCACAGTAATCAATGATGTCTCCATAAAATGAGATGTTTAAGACTCATGAGACCCCTTTGAAGCTTGGACCCCTGAGTAGCTGTCCTGGTTCTACTGCCAGTGAAATGAAAACTTGTACATCTTCACTTTCCCCTTTCTTTGTTTAAGAATCCCACCCTGAGTCTGTGTACCAGGGGGCTTTGTAGTTCAACAACCCATGAGACATAATCGGGTCAATGGATACAGTGCCATTCAGACCCTGCTGTAGCTCAGCATTCACAGTTAACCCCACCAGACATCCTGTCCTCCGGCAGGACAAAATGCCACGTTTCCTTTAGAGCATCGCTGCCTCATTTCTGTGAGTGAGAGATGCAGCCCCAGTTCACAAAAATGATCAATTTCTGTCTTTTTTTGTAAAGGCAAAGAGGCCCTAATGTAGGTCTGAAACTGTTATGGGTAAAAGGTTTAAAACCTACTCTTAAAACATTTCAGCACGTAGCATCACATGGTTGTGCCACCTGACCCCTTTCCATTAGAGTACCATCACTTCAGTGTGTTTTGGAACGTTCAACAGCAAAAGCTTTTTTTTTTTGTCCGGCAGTTTAGCAAACAGAATGTGAAGCTGGATGCCATGATGCGCCAGACACCTTTTGTTTTGCCAAGTGGAGCTTTAACGGTTCTGTATATTTATTTATTCATTTGATTTTTTGCATCATTAAACTGGATCATACAGGGGGAGGGGAGATAGAAAGATAAGAAAAGAAAGAATAGGAAAGGAGACGACGGAGAGAGAGAGAAAAAGGGAGAGACGGAAAGAGGGAGAGACAAAGCAAAGATCCGAATGAGAGTAGCAGCTACTGTGTCATCGCTCCGACTGCTGCATCTGAAAAGCAAGAACCAGCCACACAAACACAGAACAGAATACAAGCCAACAGCGACTCTGTAACAGCACAACAGCCGCATGTGGTCCTGGGTAGTTTTGTGTATTTGTATACACAACTACCTGTGTGTGTGTGTGTGTGTGTGTATGCGTGTGTGTGTGTATATGTATGTATGAGGCATGTGCGTGTGTATTACCATGCACGTATGCCACTGACTACCTATATGTATGCATATGTGTATGCGTGAGTGTGTGTGTGTGCGTGGATGTGTGTGTATGTTCTAACGTCCAAACAGCCGATGCACTGCAGGACACTGAAGAGCACAACGCACGCAACCGAGAAACACACAATCACTGTTCGGCACCGTGAAACAAATCTTTCAATTCGTGCAGCTGTTGAGCCACCTGACACGTCAAGGCAACCCCAGCAAACAACCCTGCAGAGCTGTTGCTGTGGTCACATTCTGTATGTATTGAGTACTTATTTTCTCTCATAATCATTCGTAACTACTGTAACTGTAGCAGCCACAGCTCGTGCTGCTGTACGACGAATGTGATCATCCTGTCAAATAAGTTACAAGTCAAAGTCAAACAAAAGACACCAGCCATCAGGGAGAACAACATCTCACTGATGAGGAGATATTTACAAACTGAATATCCTTATTGTTTTTAAAAAATGGAGAAATGTTCAACACCAAAGAGACGTAAGATGGTCCCTGTCTTATCACCACTGGTTTGAAACTACTGCTCTGAAACGGCATTTCAGAAGTCAGAGGGCGCAACCGGAGCGCATTCAAGAACATTTCACAAAACAAAGTAACAAATTGTTGAATTTTACTGTGAAACGTTGACACACAACTAAAACTACATCTACAGAAATGGGTAGAACTGTTTAAAAAAAAACTCCCCCTCTGAAGGGTTAATGGTTAGAAATCTGGAGTGGGCGTGGCCATACTGCAAAAACTGAAATCTTAACATGCTGGAAAATCTTGAAAAGAAATAGCAGATCTTGTTTTTTGGTTTTAAGAACAACTGACTTGACCATGTAAGATAAAAAAATCTAGATTTTAGGAACATTTTCTTGTTCTAAGGAGGCTTAATGAGTGAAATTTTCTCACTACTTGATTCTAGTACTTTTTTGGTTTATATTTTACTTTGTTCTAAAGTTTACAATGTTTTTTTGCAGTGCAAGGATAAATGAGGTAGAATGACCTCATTTACAGAATTCTAACTGGCTTCTTTCATTACAGTACATTTCATTTGGCAAACGCTTTATCAAAAGTGACTAACAATATGAGGACACATCCAAGTTTCAGGACAGTGTGAGAGCCAGAGAAGAGTATTCAGTGCTAAATCTTTACGAAAGAGTAGGGCAAGAAGACAGTGGACTAAGCGAGGAGATCTTCAGGAGGTTTCACTGGTTTTTAGGGTACTGTAGCTTTGTAGTGTAGCTCAGTCGCAACTATGGCACGACTGGCTAAGGTTCGGCTATATGATTGTGAGAGCGCCAGATCAATCCCAGGCAATGCCACAGCCATAGGTGGCCATAACTGGGGCAGTTGGTGGCCTGGTGATTAGGGCGTTGCCCCGGCAATCTGAAAGTTGTGGGTTTGAATCCCAGGACTGCTAGTGGCACCTCTGAGTTACCCTTGAACAAGATCCCGTCCCCACACTCTGCTCCCCAGGTGCTGTGTTCCTGGCACTTGGTGAATGGGTTAAATGGCGTGTTCACAGATGACAAATGGTCACTTCACTTCTTTCTGGGTCAATAGGGTGGTCCTCCCTCTCCCCCATCTCTCAGCACAACAGGTGTCAGTTATCTGATGTACCAGCATTAGCAATTAGCATGTGTGACCCTTCACCCTCGCAGTGTTGATGTTATGTGGTGTGATCGGGGAGTCCTAGCTAGCAGGTGGCACTGGACATGACTATTCGGATACTTTTCGTCCATAGTTTGCATATACTGTTACGCTGCTTATGTTGATGTGTCAAATTATTCTATTATTCAACTCTTATTTCCTGTTTTCTCAAGACGTTTCAGTGCACGTTATACATGTTTAACTAACAAACGGTACATCGTCATTACACATAAAAAAAAAACTCCTTACATGGAAGTTCACCCGAGGTGTCAGACGTCATGCTGTCACATAGAACCAAAGTTATTGTCATTTAAAAACATGTAATAATAATACATTTTTGAAAATGGCATCATATGCAAATGCCCAGAAAGAAAAATTGCTTTTATTTTAGGTTTTAGAAACAAATAGAAAAAACACAAGATTTTCGAACCCGGAAGATCTTTCAGGATAGTGTCCGCCCACAAGTTGGGGCGGCCCAGCTAAACGAAAGAGCAACAAAGAGCAACAGTGTAGGAGAGTAAACACTGGTAATAGACAGTTTTACACTGTTTTTATTTGTTGAAGTCAGGTTATATTAATACACTCTGAGTTCTAAGGTTTAAACTGGTGCAGTGTTCTCGGCAACCTTCCACTGATCGTCAGCCTGAAGGATCAGCCTGAGACGCACTCAGACTGTGCTACAAGTGTGCTACAAGTTCTCCTTTATTTGGGGCCTCTTTCCTCGGGTTGCGTAAGAAGAGGCTTGTGTGGTTCTTTTGAGTGTTTACTGATTCTGTGAGTCTGGACTGCAGTGGAGCATTAGCATAGAGAACAGCTCACAGCCATGAGCTCCTCACCCACTGACACTGAAGTCGAGTGTGTTGACTGTGGGTCCACATTGTACTGCTTACACCTGTGGCTCTCGTCCTCAAACACACACTCCCTCTGTCCTACACAGCTCATCTTGAACCTTGCTGTCGAGCATTTTCCGTCTGTGGGAACATTTTCCATCTTTTACATTTCTATCATTTGGTACACGCTTTTTATCCAAAGCGGCACACAATTTTTGTGCTTCACAGATAAAATAAGATTAACCTTTATTAGTCCCATTAGTGGGAAATTTGCATTGCTAAGGCAGAAAGTAGACAGAACAAAGGTAAGAGCAGAATAAAAGAATAAAAGTTATGCAACACTACAGCATAGCATAAAAAATACATTGTACAAATAATACAAAAATATAAATGTAAATATATGAAGATATATGAAGCTATATATGTATGTATGTACACACTGGATGGATGGATGTATATCTGTAGTGGCTGTAAGCATATGTAATGTTCAGAGTCTTATTGGTGGAGCACTCTTGGAAGGCAGTGATGCTATCCACTACACCAACCAACTATAACCAAAACAAATCGGAGGTTTGCAGAAGCAGCCGTATACAAGGTCTAAGGCTCCTGCGAAAATAATATTTTAAAACTTTAAATGAGCAGTGAGTGTTTTCTACAGTAAATAGTGATTTCATGCTCAGTCTATCAGTGTGTTCCTTGTGGAAGTCCAGTATTACTGTAGTTTCATCAGAAACCTGGTTTGACTCAGTCAGTCTTTCATTAAATTAAATCAGGAGCTGCTGATGGAAATTTACAAATCCAGACGACGGCTGGAGGAACCGAGGAGGAATCTGGAACCGAACCTGTGTTCTCCTCACCAGCTCACACAGTATCAACTACTCTTTTACGAACAGAACAAATCTTGATACTTTTTTTTTGCATTTCTACTAATGTTAACTTTGCTTTTAGAAAGACACTTTATCACACACTGAGAAAAAAGGCCTTTGTGTAGGTGGCTAAGACTTTTCACAGTACTATATATATTCTAGTGTTATGCAATTAATTGAATTGCAGCAATTATGAAAATAAGATCTGGATTAAACGATTGCTGTGCTCTTGTGATGCTCTTGTTTTGTTTTGTTTTCAGCCCTTTGTCCCACTTAATATTTCAGATTTTAAGTTTTTTCAGATTTTTTTGATCACAGCTGCTCTAGATGATGCTCTAAACGGACATAAACAAGTTTGTATAGTTTTAAACTATTACTATGGGATCTAAAGTCCACTTGCATTCGTCCCAGTGTCCGTATGTGTAAACTTAAACTTACATCCAAAAGTAGACCTACGTAACCACAACCGACCACAGCAATTACATCAGTCTCTGCAAACGGCTCTTTGTTTGTTTTCATTGGTTTGTTTCCTTTTTGCCTCACCTTTCCGAGCAGTGAGGAGTTTGACTCTCATTAATTTTTAATTGGAGGCAATCATGCTAAATGTAATCAGCGAAGAGACGCTGAGATTATACATTACATTACCGCAGTTCAGGGGAGCAGAGCTACTCCAGCCAATTTAATCACACACCTCCATCCATCTTCCACTGCACGTCGATAAACAGACACACGCCAGAAGTGGTCTAATATCATTCCGCTGACATTTATAACCACTGAGGCACCGTGGCAATAATAAATGGTTAATGATGGCGTAGTGTTTATTTATTTGCGTAATCATTTTGTCTGTAGAATGTGTTCTGTGATTTAATTAAGGCTGCTCCTGGCTGTAAGACGCGAGCGGCAGTCGATATATGTCGTGAAGTCGATGTTGGAAGCTGGAAAAATGGGCGAAAGGATGTGAGGCAGTGTGATAAGAGCCAAACTGTGATGTCTGGATGACCGGGCATCTCCAACACAGCAGGTCTTGTCTGGGGGTTCCAGTGTGCAGTGGTCACAACCTACCAAAAGTGCTCCAAAGAAGGAGAACCGGAAAACTGGGTCCTGGACACCTGAGGTTCACTAATGGCCACGGGGAGTGAAGGCCAGCCCATCTGGTCCGATCCCACAGAAGATAGGCTGCGGAACAAACTGCAGAAGAAGTTAATGCTGCTCTGATATCCAGGCGTCAGAATACACAGTGCAGCGCCCCCTGCTGTATGTGGGTCTGTGTAGCTGCAGATCGGTGCCCAAGCTGAACCCTGTCCATCACCCAGAGCTCCTAAAACGGACATCAGAACTGGACTGATTAATTACGTTTTCTTCTACATCATGTGGACGGTCGTGTGTGTGTGTGTCTGTGTGTGTGTGTGTGTGTGTGTGTGTTTGTGACACATACCTGGAGAAGAGATGCCCCAGGATGCACTGCAAAGAAGGCGAGGTGGTGGTGGCAGTGTGATGCTTTGGGTGATGTTCTGATGGAGAGCTTTGGGTCCTGCATTCATGCGGACGTTACTTTGACGCCTAAACACTGTAGACCAGGTTCAGCCCTTCATGAAGGTGCTGTGCCTTAATGGCAGCAGAGGTCCCACTCTCCCACCCAGCCACACACACGCACATACACACACACACACACACACACACACACACACACACACACACTCTCACACTGTTCACACACACTCTCACACTGTTCAAGGTTTCATTTTCGTCACAGCATGAATGAAAGGACTCTCTGGATGCTGAGTGTGGGGATGCAGATGCTGGATGGAGTGCTGGTAGTTTTCCTCTCATTAACACACAAACACACACACTCACACACACAAACACACACACTCACACACACTCTCAGATCTCTTCTGACAGCGGCTGTCACTGCTGCCCCATCACAAATGTCAGCTGGCATTCATAGCCACACACAGACACTCCAATTATATCATACTGTCACACTGCTCTGCAGCTGAGGCTCTGCTAAGGATTTGTGGGATTTGAAGTCCATAGTGCTGTGACCTTTTCGCAGTATTGACCTCTGTTGAACTGCATTACCCATAAGCCACTGTTTATGAAGTTTTTTTTTTTCCTCAGCAGCATAGACTTGATGGAAGGTCACCAGTGTTATTTTTCCCTTTTGACATGTTTGTTTGGAATATTTAGATGGAATAACCAAATATAACCAAAAACATTTTCATATAAATCTACGTTAACAATCCCACAAACATTAAATGGAGTATGATAACATGTAGTGTAAAGCTGATTTTCAGCTCATACAGTACGGTGCCACCCCACATTTCTTAATTTCTTTGCTCCCAAAGATCCAGACTCTCTTGTATTTTTAAAGTAGTCTTGAGGAACAGTTCTCCAGGCTTCCTGAAGGACTTTCAGAGACTCTCATTTCCAGTCCAGTCCCTGAACCTGAC
>JBBPCX010000040.1:29437474-29450680 GCA_037974365.1 Hydrocynus forskahlii | reverse complement strand
CATTAATCTCATACACCCCCCCACCCCACCCCCGCCACCCAGCTCAAGTCTCATAAGTAAACTGTGACAGAACTGAATACAGCTGTCATTTTTTCTTCATGCAAATGTAATTACTGAGAGACTATTGAATTGTTTTCAGTATTACTGTGTCGAATATATGGTGAGCGTATCAACATCTTAGCCCTAAATTGTCTTTTTAACCGAATCGGACATTGAATGTATCATCACATCCCTGTACGGCAGCAGCGGTACAGCAGTCGAATTGTGTTTCAGGAGGGTTTTGTGTGTGAAAGACCTTAAAGAGCTGTCGAGGACGTGTCTTTATGAGCACCGCCTGTGAATCCTGCTGACATTTTAAAGGCGATATTCTCTCTGTATGAGGGACTCTATTAACACACGTTCATTCAATTCAATAATTAATCGCACTAACCGCTCCCAATTCCCTGTGAAAAGGAGATCTGAGACCGGGACAGCATTTCTCTCTGCTTTCTGTCTGCCTTGCCGCTTTTGTCTCCTCTCTCTCTTTCTCTCTCTCTCTCTCTCCCTCTCTTTCGCACTGTCTCTCTTTCTTGCACTCCTTGTCTCTCTCTCTAGGTTTCTCTCTCTCTCTCGCTCTCTCTCTCTGTCTCTCGCACTGTCTCTCTTTCTCTCTCTCTCTTTCTCTCTCTCTCTCTCTCTCTCTCTTTCCCTCTGTTTCTCTCTCGCACTGTCTCTCTTTCTTGCACTCCTTGTCTCTCTCTCTAGGTTTCTCTCTCTCTCTTTCTGTCTTTTTCTCTTCCTCTCTTGCTCTTGTTCTCTTTCTTTTTCTACCTCTCTCTCTCTTTCTTCTTTGCACTCTATCTCTCCCTCTCTTTCTAGGTTTCTCTCTCTTTTTCTTTCTCCCTCTCTCTCTTTCTCCCTCTCTCTCTCTCTCTCGGTCTCTCTCTCTCTCTCATAGGCCTTTTGCAGTGTGCTGTGAATTTGGGGTCTGCACTAACCGCTGAAGGTAATTTGCTTGTTAATCCTCACCTCTGCATGCACTGATTTGCAATGTCAATATCCATTTTAAGGAGTTTTTGTATCTCTCCAAAATATTCATATTTTGTTGCTTCGTAGCCTGAAATGAAGACACGCAAACAAAAAAAGTCCAGCCGTATTTACTCAAAGGAAAGATATGACAGCAAGAAAGAAATCAAAACCAAAAAATAACAGATTGACTGAGATAGAAAAAGGAGTGCACTGTGGAACCACCTTTTGCTTTCATTACTGCCTTGAATCTTTTTTCTTACCCTGATCATCTCTACCAACTTTGCACACCTAGACTGTGCAATATTTGCCTAGAGTGGCCTTGGTGGACTGCAAGCTTCAAGTCACTCTACTGCAAGCTTTAAGTCAGACATGCTCATTCTTTTCAGAAGTTTGTGACAAAAAACAAATACGAGCATGAGTTCAAACCAGAATTGACCATTCTGTCATACGTGAACACACCACAGCACACAGTGTGAACAGCCCGAAATTCAGCCTCTGTATTTAACCCATTTGCCAAGTCAAGCAGTGGGATCTGACAACAGATTTTCTAGAGGATTCAAGTCTGGGCTCTGACAATGCCTTGCAAGGACATTCACCTTTTTCTCTTTCAGCCACTGTGTGGTCAATTTTGCTCGTGTTTTGGATCATTGTCATGTTGGAAGAACCTTCTTCCCATTGACAACTTTATGGAAGCAGGTTTTCCTCAAGAATTTGATGATATTTTGCCCCATCCAGTTTTCCTTCTATCCTGACAAGTGCCCCAGTCCCTGCTGCAGAGAAACACTCTCACGACAGGATGCTGCCACCACCATGCTTTACTCTAGGTTTGGTGTTCATTGCATGGTGAGCTGTTTTGGCTTTCAACCAGATGTACCATTTGGTATTGTTGCCAAATCGTTTGATTTTGGTCTCATCTGAAAGTAAAAGTGACCATTCAGTCTTACGTGAACACACCACAGCACACAGTGTGAACAGCACTAAATTCTTCCTCTGTATGTAACCATTCACCAAGTGAAGCAGCAGGCAGCCAGGAGCACAGCGCCCGGGGAGCAGTGTGTGGGGACGCTACCTTGCTCAAGGTACCTCAGAGGTGCTTAGCAGTCTTGGGAATGGAACCCATGACTTCCTGATCGCAGGGCACCCTAACCACTAGGCTACCAGCTACCTCTGACCATAAAGCTTTTTTAAGCTTAGCCTCAGAATCTTCAGTCGAGACTTAATGTGGCCTTTCTCAAGGAGTGGCTTTTTTCTTCCAGCCTTTGCACACAAACCACAGAGCTCTAACTGCTTCAAAGTTGCCATAGGCCTCTTGGTAGCCTCTCTGAATAGTTTCCTCCTCGATCCTCCATCTTGTTTGGAGAGACGGCCTAATGCAGGGAGGGTCCCCGCGTGCCAAATGCTTTCCACTTCTTAATTATAGACTTTACTGTTCTAGTGATTAATAAACCCTTTTAATTTTTTTGGATCCATCTCCTGACTTGTGCCTGTCCACAGCTTTTGACAGTGCCTTGCCACCCATAGCTTTCAGTTGCACTACCAAGCACTGCAGTGTTCCAGGGATAGCTGCTCTTATCCTGAACTAATAGAAACTATTAAAATAGATCACAGGCTAAGCCAAGTAACTTAGTGTGCAATGGAGAAGGTAAGTAATTACACCGGATTTAGGTAACAAATTGATTTTTAGGTGGCGTCCTTTATCCTTCTCAGTAATTCAGTTTTTTTTTTTTTCTAAACTGTCGCTATCATATCTTTCACTTGGATGTTATCCGTTGCACTGAGTGAATACTGCTGGAAAATAGTTCTTTTGCGTGTGTCTGTCAGCTCTCAACATCTGAAACGATGATCAGTTCTTAACTATCAGTTTCACAAACTCAAACAGCAGAATGTAAATATTATAATAATATAAATGGGGAGCAGAACATCCCAGAATTCTCAGTGGCTGAGTTAGTTTCTGTTAGTTACCTTATTTGGCAAGAAGGCTGGGAGACGAGCGTGGTCCCATCACAAGTTTGATTCCCATTCCTAGCCTGGGATGGCTGTAAGAGCAACTGGAAGGTTGGAATGGCCCTGTCTCTCTCCCATCTTATGATGGAGCAGACCTGGTTAGCAAGTGGGAATTAGCTATGACTAAACTGGTAAAAAAAAAAAAAGCCAATATTTTCCAGAACTGATCAATATCCAATATTGGCCCATATTACCCATATAACCAATAGGTCAGTCCAGCTCTAGGCCCTGCCTTTTTGAGGAAAGCCTAAGCCTAGACTTGAACAATTTTTTAATCAAGAAAGTGGCTAGGTTTAACCTACAGAACTGTGCAAAAGTCTTAAGCCACCCCTCATTTCTTTCTATTTTACTTTGAATCAGTTTGTCAGTGCAAAAATACTATTTTATTCCTGTCAAACTGTCTTATCTTTGACATATTGGGTAGATTAAATGAAACAAAAAGGAACAAATGATTTGGGCTGCAAAGTGCCTAAAGATACAAGGAGCCTAGATAAAGGAGTTCCAACCACTCAGCATTCAGCACCATCATCTGCACCTGCTTCTTCACTGGTTCAGGCCTAAAGTTATACTTGAATGATTCAAATGTAGGTCACTGTGTCTAAACAAACATAAAACATTATGAAACTGGTCAAGTTGATGGACTGGACTGAAAATGAGAAACTTTGAAAGACCTTCAGGAAGCCTGGAGAACTGTTCCTCAAGACTACATTAAAATACAAGAAAGTCTGGTCCTTTGCAAAATATGAAGAAATGAGGGGTGACTCTGTACTATATGTCCATGGAACCAGCACTTAACAGTCGTCACTGGATAAGAAAGCTGTCTTTCTCTTCACTCCCTATAGGGGGAGCTAATCAACAACATAGAATCCAATGTGCGGAATGCACAGGAATACGTGGAGAAGGCCAAACAGGACACCAAGGCAGCTGTTAAAGTTAAAAAAACAAGCAAAGTGGTGAGTAACGGCTTTGTCGGTCCACGTCTGCCCTCTAAAGTCTCTCTCTCTCTCTTTCTCTCTCTCTCTCTCTCTCTCTCTCTATCTCTCTCTGTCTCTCTCTCTCTCTCTCTCTGTCTCTCTCTCTCTCTGTCTCTGTCCCCTCCGCCTCTCCCTCCTTCCCCTCCCCGGCTCCCTTTCCCGGCTGTGTCCTGGTCAGGGAGAAATGATCGACCGTATCGAGTATAACGTGGAGCACGCGGTGGATTACGTGGAGAGAGCCGTGTCAGACACCAAGAAGGCGGTAAAGTACCAGAGCAAAGCGCGGAGGGTGAGTCTGAGGCTCGCTGGACCGGCCTGCATGACCATCATCACCTCCACCTGTCCGTCATCGCCTGTCTGTCCTGTTTCAGTGCTTTGCTTTGAACTGTCTGAGTGAGGCACGAAGGAGTGAGGTAAAAAAGAGTCAGTGTGTGTGTGTGTGTGTGTGTGTGTGTGTGTTGACAGGCCCAAGAATAATTTAGTAGGATGTGAAAAATTAGGCGGTTGCTCTAGGACAGCACTGGTAGAAGAGGCGCAGCCCAGCCCCAACACAAACTTTGTCAATTAACCCAACCCACATACAATCGAGGCTATAGTGAAGTACAGTGCAAAAGTTTTGACACCCCCATTACTTTTTGTTTTGCTCTGAATCACTTGGTTGGTTAAAAAAATTTTTTTGGCATATTAAACGAAAAAAAATGGGAACGTATGTTTTACTGTGAGCACCTACAGATACAAGTTGCCTAGATAAAAGTGTTCTAACCAGTCAGCATTCAGCACCACCAGTATACTGATCACCGCCTGATCATTTGGAATCATCTGTTCCTGTTTCTTCACTGGTTTTGACCTTGGTCTTCGTTCTGCTTGAATGTGGGTCATTGTGTGTCTTAAACAAAAAACATTCCTCTGAAACTGGTCAGCTTCAGGGACTGGACTGAATATGAGAGTCTTGGAAAGTCCTTTGGGAAGCCTGGAGAACTGTTCCATTAAACTGCTACATTAAAAATACAAGAAAGTCTGGATCTTTGGAAACAAAATATGAAGAAATGAGGGGTGGCTCAAGACTTTTGCACATTACAGTACAGGCATGTATGGCTTACCACTACTTAAGGGCCACTCTGTCTCTTTCTCTCTCTCTCTCTCTCTCTCTCTCTCTCTCTCTCTCTCTCTCTCTCTCTCTCTCTCTCTGTTACTTCCACAGAAGTTGATTGCATTAGGTGTCTGTGTGACAGTGTGTCTGCTCATCCTCATCATCTCATTGGCTGTCGGGCTCAGCTAGCAAGAGAAGCAACAACGTTGGATGTGACTTTATTAATCAGTCAAACTTGAGGCTCTCAGCCACATGCCAGAAAAAGCAGGGTTATTAGTTTTGATATTTGGCTCTTTTCCTCTGGCACAAGGAACCAGGCTGTAATATGAACAAATGTTATTCCATTACAAATATATCCGACCTTTACCCAAGCTGCTCGACGGCAGGGCCAAAAGCGGGCCGCAGCCAAGCTGACTGCATCACTGCTTTCTGACTGGTCGAAATGTTGTCATGACAACAGACAGACTTGGAAAGGTTTGTTTTTTATTGTTCGCGAAGCTAACCAGCTAATAACTGGGAAGCTGACGAAGTACAAGCACTACTGTCTGTTTGGGCTGAAGAAAAATTTCAGTGGGAGTTTTTTTTTTTTTAACACTGTAAGGAACATAAAGGTGTCCTAGGCCATTGCTAACAAGTTAGCTGGGTTAGGTTTTCATTGGATGGCTAAAGTATGCTGAGAAAAAATGAAAAAACTAAAGACCACAATAACAAAAGGGGCTCTGACAGAAAAAACTTTCCACTGTTCAACTCCATAGACGCAGTTTTGGGATGAAGACTGCCTATAACCTGTGGTGAGAGAATTGAGTCAGAATCAACGTTACCGGACTGAGATACTCTGGAAAATCAAAGCGTGCTACAAGTTCCGTGCCATCATGGTACAATTTAGGTACAGCACGGTTCCTGTATACATGTGGGAAAGTATACATTTTGTGGCATCATATTCTAATGATATTTAATACAACTGGCTCAAAAGTATACAGTCACCATCTCCATTAGAAACCGTCTTCTTGCTCCAGCCTGCAAGTGTACAGTCCATCTGTTGATGCCCACTTGGTTAAATATCAGTGGTCAGTCCCTGATACACTTGGCTGAATATGTTTCAACGAAGTAAAAAATTCCCAGCAACACCATGCACCTCTGTGCTACTACCATGTGTGTGTGTGTGTGTGTGTGTGTGTATGTATGTATGTGTGTTGAGACTGATCCAACACCCAAATAATATCTGGTCCAGTCCTTTGCTCAGAAAGTGAGCATTGATGAATGGGGTGAAGAAGTCTGTCATTACATACATATACAGTTTATAGGTGTTTCCTATAAAGTGGCCACAGAGTGGAAGTACTAGACGCGGAGGTACAGGGTATGCATTTCTAATAAAGTAACCAGGTACAGGGAGTAAATTATGTGTTTCTGATAAAGTGGCCTGTGGCTGTAGATAGTGAGACACTAGATATGGGGCAGTTTCATATCTTTCTCTGCAACGTTTATAAGATCAACGTCTATCAGATGAATTGACTGTATGATATGAACTTTGCACTCTGTGAATGATCCACCTACCTCACTCTTTTCTCGTTGCTCTGTGAGCTCCTTGGACAGCCTGTGTGCTCCCTGATGTCCATGCATGCACTGAATGTTGTTGCATGTTTCTGCTTTTCTTCTGTGAAGATGTGTCTGATCTCTGTTTGTGAGACTTGTTTTGTTTTGATCCCTGACACACTAGAGGTCACCGGTAAATCTGAGAGAGTAGGGGCACTTTACCACTGGCACAAGGAACCGTACTGTACTGCGAGCAAAGGTTCCTCCATTACAAATAAAGCTTCCCGTACCCGAGCCACACTCTTAGCTGCTCGATGGCAGGGCTAAAAGTGGGCCGCAGCCAAGCTGACTGCATCACTGCTTTCTGATTGGTCGAAATGTCATCACAAGTTGAAAAGACCCCTTTGTTTGTTTTTTGACTGTATGCACAAAAAAAACAACAATGGAGAGACAAACTTACAACTCGGAAACCAACAGAGTAAGAGCATGACAGTCTGTTTGGGCTGAAGATACATTTCAGAGGGCGTTTTCTATGACGCAAACAAATTTATCTTTAAAGCTGTGAGAAACGTGAAATAGTTCCAGGACATTGCTAAAATTTAGCCGTTGCACGGATAATGAATGGAAAGAAAAACAATTAAAACTCAAACAAGACTATAAAAAACACAAGACTACAATAAGAAAAGCAGCGCAATAAGAAATACTTTCTGCTAGTTCGACTCCATGGACGTGGTTTTGGGACGACCAGCCTTAAAATGTGTGGAGAGATTCGAGTCAGAAACTCCGCTACGGGGCTGAGATTACTGCAGTACAGTTTAGATACAGCACAGTTCCTACACACAGAAGGAAAAGTGCCATAAATAAACCCCCAAACACTCCAGAAGGGCTTTCTGAAGGTTTCTGCCCCTCAGTGACCCTCAGTGTGGTCCATTTAGGCTGCATGAGTGATTTGTACATTTTTGCATGATTTTTGGCTACTTTGGCATATCAGGGATTTTTTCATTATGTGATCAGTGCTGTTCCAGTGTAATTTTTATTTGTGAAAAATATTTTCCATACTAATGTGTGCAAGAGTGTTAAGGGCTTTAAAACATACTTTTATTGAATAATGTGCAGTAATATCAGCAGTGTTGTGCCTGAACTAATAAAAGTTGGTAATAAAAGTAATAAATGTGTGCACTAGTAATAAAATAATATTTGTACTAATAATAAAATTAACTCTCCTATTTTTCTCTTTCATGCATCCTGGATTTAAATTTTTTTATTTACTTATTTGTTTGTTTTCCTATTTATTTCTCTATATACATCTGTTTGTTCATGTCAATATTTGTTTGTTCGTTGTTCATTTGTTTGTGTGTGTGTGTGTTTATGCATGTTTTGGTGTGTTTATTTGTTTGTATGTTTTTTCATTTTTCTGTTTATTTATTTGATCATTTGTTTTTGTCTGGTTGTTTGTTTGTTTGTGCCATGCAGAAGAAAATAATGATTCTTATCTGCTGTGTGGTGCTGGGGATCGTTATTGCTTCCACTGTTGGTGGGGTTTTGGCCTAAAACACCCTAACACACACCCTAACGCACACACACACACTGCAGACACGTACAGCGTACACAAAATGCACACACACCGCACACACAAACACACATACAAACACATGCACACACACACACTGCACACACATATACACACACCCCGCACACACCTTGCACACACCACACACACACACACACACACACACACACACACACACACCCCACACACTCGCACTGCAAAATGACACAACGCGCCGTCGCTCGATGTGACCAGACGACACGGAATCACATCAAGGAGGAAGGAAGAACTGTTTGATTTTTTCTTTTTTTCGCATGAGGTTCTGTTCTGTTCTGTAAACGTGTGGTCCTGCAACGTGTTGCTCTGGATGTTGTGTGTCACTGTATGGAAAAAAAACAACAAAGAAATGAAATTTTATTTTTCTCTGAATATTAAAGTTCTAAAGGTGAAAAAAGATGAATTGTTGTACACAGAGGAACTCATCCCAGATCACTGCCATTGTCGACTGTTTCTGTGGTGCTGAGAGCCAGGCAAAGCGGTCAGAGGGGCGAGGGACGTCCTGCGTTGGTGTTTTACTTGGAAGGAAAGCTACTCGCTGTGGTCATTGTTGGTTTTAACTGTTCTACAGTGAACACGGCAGACATTATGTTTGTTTCTGATGCGATCAAATTTATATCGAAGACTTGTTGCTTTTCCACTGGCACAAGGAACCGCGCCGTACTGCGAACAAATGTTTTTCCGTTACAAATAAAACATCACGAACAAGTTAGCTGGGTTAGGTTTTCACTGCTGTGAAAGATTTCATCCCATGTTGAACCGCAGAACCACCGAGCGAACGTAAACTGACTGCCTCTTACCAAGCCATTCATGGTTAAGGACGGCTGAAAAGGGTGGAGCGAACCGCTCTCACCTGAAAACGGGTGGGAAAAGTGCATGTAGCCGTGTTCATTGGCTGATTAACACACGTCTTTCTTAAAAGTGACCTGAGCTTAAGTGTCTTGAAGTCTGTTTATGAGTCTGCTGTGTCTTTTGCGACTGATTTGTTGCACCGCATTTTGTCGCTTTCTGGCCGCCATAGCCGTGATGTCGAGACTCTCTCTCTGCTACACACTTTTAAGGGGACTCACCCCTCCCCATTTATAACAGAGGCAACTCAACCACAAAAATTGGATTCTCTCTAATAAAAACAAAACTTAAGAAGACGCAATCACACTAATAAAAGACCACAATAACAAAAGCAATTCAGACAGAAAAAGGTTCTGATAGTGCGACTTCATGGACGCGGTTTCGGGGAGAGAATGGCGCGTCAGAAACACGGTTACTGGGCTGAGATATACTGTAAGATCAAAGCATAATACAAGTTCCGTACCATCACAGTACTGTTTAGGTACAGCACGGTTCCTGTAAAACTATGGAAAAGTGCCTTTAGTTTCCCAAGCCTCTTGCTCCACTCCAGTCCTGGAACCTTCAACTGTAGCTCATGGGGGGCTTGAAGACCACTGAATGAGGTGGTTTGAGGCTCCATTCCATACTATAAGCTATTGTACAGTGCAGGAGGTCTCCAGGACCTTGGATGGGGACCACTAATCTAAGGCCATCATGTATCTGGATTGCTTTGTTAAACGCAACTCCCTGATTACAAAGTACATTAAAATGTAACTACTGATTAGTATGCAAATTGTTACCAATTCTTCCATTGGCCCATCCATAAACAGACCCATTTATATGCATTTTTTGCCACATACTGTTTTTATATATACTGGCTTCCTAGTGTGTTTTTTTTTTGGAAGAATTTTTTTAAAAGGCTATGCATGGTTTGTTTTTGTTTTTATTACTGATAGTGACGGTCTTAGCATATTCCATTAAGGTTTTTCTGCTAAATTATGGATAAGGGGGCATGTTTGTTTGGGGTTTTTTTTTAGATTTTCTTAGTGTATATTTAATGGAATTGTTTTGCATAATTAAATCAGTATGAGGTAAACAATCATTCGGGGGGGTTTGGTGCGATATGCTAGATGTCTGGTTCCATTTGCCACCATTGTAAAGAAAAGTTTTTTTTCTTCAAAGTACCATTTCACAACAAACCCACTCTGAATTACCTGTTTACATCTAAATTATGCATAGATGTTGAAATTTAAGTGGAATTCCCACTTAAGCATTTGGAAAAGTGTGTGAAAATGTTGGGTAACCCCTATTTGACCTTTACGAAAAGGCTGAGGACAAAAAAGACCGTTTGCTTCTCTTTTTTTGTTTTTCTTTTCGAAAGGGTTGAGGATCCAGCCAGTATTTGTTTGTGTGTGTGTGTGTGTGTGTGTGTGTGTGGGTGCACGCCATCCTCTTTGCCCTTCTCGCAGCTGCCTCTTCTGCAATGGCTGTCTTTTCCATTCTGCCTTATTTCTGTCTATAAGTTAGAGGTGTGTGTGTGTGTGTGTGTGTGTGTGTGTGTGTGCTTCTCAGTAATTGTATGGTTGACCTGCATGAGTGACAGTGACTGCATGCCAAGCAGGATCATGATTTTTTTGTCTGTGTGTGTGTGTGTGTGTGTGTGTGTGTGTGTGTGTGTGTGTGTGTGTGTATGTGTAAAGCCTGTTGAACTGCCTGTAATATGCCACTGGTGTCTTTGTGTAGAAAGTGCGTTACTGTAGTGCCGGGGTGATGTGAAGGTCTCTCTCCGCAGAGCTGCCAGTGATAAACTGACGCTGTATTTGGAACATGGTGTGAACTCTATGTGGTTGGCGGAGCTGATTGTTTGTCAGTGCTCATTTCTCGTCTCACTTCGGACTCCAGGCTCCGCTCTCGATTTCATTCGAGCTGTGTTGGGCTCACTCGAACGTGCTGGGCCCAGAGGGCGAGAGCCCAGGCCACACAGCCAGACCACCACCTTCTGCCACTGCCTCTACGTTGTGATTTAATGTCATATCTGTTTGTTTTTGGGTTTTGTTTTTTAAGTAAAACTTGTCTGATAACACTCTTACAGCCTTTAGTCTCTTTTTTGCCCTCTTAATGCAAGGTCTTATTTCACATTATTTATATATATATATGTGTGTGTGTGTCTTTTTGCAAAGTTAATATAAAAAAAAAAATACAAATAAACAAGAAAGCAGTAAAAGTATCAGGATTAGTTCTGTGTGTAAAAGTAGTTGATGTTGTGTGAGCTGGTGAGGAGAACACAGGTTCGGTTCCAGATTCCTCCTCGGTTCCTCCAGCTGGTGTCTGGATTGTGAAACTCCATCAGCAGCTCCTGATTTAATTTAATGAAAGACTGATGGAGTCAAACCAGGTTTCTGATGAAACTACAGTAATACAAGAACTCACTGATACACTGAACAGAACATCACTGTTTACTGTAGAATGATATATTTATTTACTTTTAGTTTTATTGAGTATGTTTAGTAATATTACTGTGGAAAAAAATCTACACCAAAAACATCAATAATCTAAAAAGGTTTTAAATATTATATTTGCAGGTGCCTAAGACTTTTACACAAAAAAATGAACTGTCTATAATTTGAGGTAGTTTCATTTTTATAGAGAGATAAAGAATCAAGAAAAAACATGTTACATAAAAGTTATAAATTGATTTGCATGTCATTGAGTGAAATAAGTATTTGATCCCCTACAACCCAGCCAGACTTCTGGCTGCCACAGACTGGCTGTGTGTCCATGTTGCACACAGATTACAATCAGCCTATCAATTACAGACACCCCTGATCTTAACTCATTATGTGTATAAAGCACATCTGTCCACAGAATCAGTTTCTTCCATTCCAACCTCTCCACCACCAAAGAGGTGTCAAAGGACATCAGGGACAAGTTTGTAGACCTGCACGAGGCTGGAATGTGTTACAAGACCATCAGCAAGAAGCTTAGTGAGAAGGTGACTGTTGGTGCGATTATTCGGAAATGGAACAAATATAAAATGTCCATCAGTTCCCCTCGGCTGGAGCTCCATGCAGTATCTTGCCTCCTGGGGTGAGTACGATCATGAGAAAGGTGAGGGATCAGGCCAGAACTACACGGGAGGAGCTTGTTAATGATCTGAAGGCAGTTGGGAGCACAGTCACTAACACCATTGGTAACACACATTATCATAATGGATTGAAATGTTGCAGTGCCCACAAGGTCCTGCTGCTCAGGAAGGCACATGTACGCAGTGGCGGCTGCTCTAAGACTACAAGAGAAGCTCCGCTTCCTCTATGTCAGAAAATAAATGCTCAAATATGTCGTATTTATATTGCTTTTAGATCGAGTTCAACTTCATGACTAGCTCGTTCAGAATCAGGTATTTATTGTCAATTGTTTGACGCAATTTTCTTGTCATACATTGCCGTGCAGCACAGCGTATTAAACCTCCTGAAGCTCAGCTTCACTGGAGCCCTATGGACCGGCACAGAGGGGCGTGTCTCACTGGAGAAAAGCTGGACAGTGATTGGATAAATGCACCAAAATCGTCACTTCCAGGGAAGCGCAGCTTCCTGCATGTTTTAAATTAACTCACGATAGTCTGGAGATTCATTTCTCAGTCCCAGCGGATCTGCGAGGGAAGTCGTGACACTGCCTGCTGCACGTAGTGTGTTTTTAGCTGGTGATTTGTACATATAATTCTTTAAATAAAAACGTAATTACAGCGTTCTTGAGTTTGCTCGTTTCGTATCATTAAAGGAGCTCTTAGAAGGGGAAACCAGCCAGCTAGCAAGCTGTGCATATTTTTGACATTATTGTTACTGTAATATTATTTTGGCAAAGCCATTTAATAATCTTCTTTACGACGAGAGACTCAAAATTACACAATAGGACAGACCAACGCCCAGGACTGATTTGGTGCAAAAATCAGGGAAAAATAGCAGGTCTTTTCAGCTCTCCTAGTATGACCAGGTGAACTAGCTGACTGGACGTGTTGGGTTGTCTGGGCAGGGTCGCTGAACATGCAATCAGTGAAGGTCTTCACATTCAGTTGGGAAAACATAAGAAAATAAAAAAACAGGGTCTTTCTGAACCGTCTAATTGATGTGACTTCCTTGCTGGCCGTCAGGAGCTGGCATTCAGGG
>JBBPCX010000040.1:29404148-29434350 GCA_037974365.1 Hydrocynus forskahlii | reverse complement strand
TCCAGAAACTCAAGACTCAAACCGGACTCAGCCCAGAGACTTGAGACTCAAGACTCGACCATGAATCACAACCCAGAGACTCGATACTCACACCCCAGACACTCGAGACTCGACCAAGACTCACACCCCAGAGACTCGATACGTACACCCCAGACACTCGAGACTCGACCAAGACTCACACCCCAGAGACTCGATACGTACACCCCAGAGACTCAAGTCAGACTCACACCCCAGACACTCGAGACTTGACCCAGACTCACACCTCAGAAACTTGAGACTCGACTCAACTTTGACATGTGACCATCTCAACTACACATAGTCTATATTGTAATACTTTCAGTTCTTTAGTAATTTAGCTGACCTTCTGCCTTATTGGTGAATTAAAGATGTTGGTTTGATGGTTTTTGTAGGTGTCATGACAAGTCTAGTAGGGACAATAAGCGTGATTTCATTTACGTTGTGCTAATATTCACAGACATGGTTCATCTTCTCTTGTTTGATCGCAGATAAGCTGGAAACCCCTCGGGTCACTATTGACACAGACACGCCCTCCTTGCAAGAAGGGCAAAAGGCAGAGCTAAGGTGCATAACCCAGCTGAATGTCAGAGAAGGAGGCCTAAGTATAGAGTACTTCTTCATGAAAGATGGTGTTAGGCTGGGACCGGCCTCATCCCGCAACAAATACTCCATCCAAAGCGCGGGGGAAGACGACGCAGGGGCCTACACCTGCAAAGTTCGTGTAAGATCTCTGAAGTTGGAGAGGTTGAGTGAGCCACTGAATCTCGAGGTCACACCCCTTGTAAGATGAACTAGGGTGAGTGCAGCACCAGAAATGCAGGTAAGTATCCAAGATGGCATCTATGGCATCATTTATCACTTTCATCTCATTTACGTAACATTTCGATTATAGAGAGTCGTACAGCTCATATCTATTTGCAATGGTGTTAATATAGACATTTCATTTACTCTCTTAATCCACCGGTGAAGCTCCACACGTCTTTGAGTGTTTATATGGACGATGACGATGGTAAAATAGTGGCAAATTTGAACTAAATCAGTCTTCTTTGAGTATTTTTCATACCAAAGCCACTCTGAATGATCCATTTTACATTTTAGCCATTGAACAATGTCGGAATGTTTTTTTAATCTGCAAAATTCCCTTTTTTATTATTATTTGAATGGTGATTTTTTTTAAATATTCCTGTGTGCCTTTGTCTAATGAAAAACATCTGCTTTTAATGGAATTCAGGCGTAAGATTTTAGACTTAACATCTAATTCAATTAAAGTGAGGAATAAAAGAGCTCATCTTGGAATTTAACGACTGTGTCTTTTTGTTAGAACCAAGTCCCAGACCCGAAAAGGTGCCAAGGATTTCAACTGTTGGCTTTCGCCCACTCAGACCATCGGAAACACTAGGCCCCCAGGGATGAAGTGCCCCTCTATAAAATTAGGTTTTGCAGTTTCCCCCAAACTTCTTTTATGCTTTAACTGAACTGAGGCCCCATTTAGTTTTTCATCATGTATCATTTTTCCAGGACAGATGTGGAGTCTTGACAGATCATTTTTCTTATTTGATTTTTTATACATATGCACAATTGTCTGGGTTAAAGTTTATGTGGCCATAATGTTTGTATTTTGGAAAATATGCATATCATAAATGAGTGTTACAGATTATCAGCAATAAACACACTACTGTTTTTGTACAGTGTACATAGTGTATGCTCAAACTGAAGCAATCCTTAATCAAAAATCTTTCATTTCCTAAATGCCATCAATGAAGACCAAAGCCGATGGTGATAATCAGTTATAGATTTATATTAGGCTGATAATATCTCTCACATATGCTGGTATTACAGGGTATTCTACATTCAGAAGCTTCTTATTGTTGTATTGAATTTATAAAAAATACATGGATCATCCAAAGAATGGACATGTCCTCTGTCCTGTAAGGTGCAAAACACAAAAACAGAGATCAACCCCTTATTCAGATATTACAGATTATTTTTATAATTATTTTTTCAGTAGATACCATTTACTAATTTATGTTATGTAGTTATGAGTCAATGGGTTCAATTTTTCTAGAAGTTTTTTGGTACAGTTTTTTTTTTTATTATTATTATTCCCAGTGTAATTTACCAGATTATGGGTTAAGAAACTGTTTTGGGTTAAGAAACTGTTTTGGGTTAAGAAACTGGCCATCAATCCCAGCAGTGTGTATGGAAAATAGAAATTAACATTCAAAATCTGTTGATTTCCTTACAAGCATATATCGTCGCTGTCTGGCGGAATCCTCGTAACTCCACTTTTCGTCTTTGTTGGGGTTTTTTCATAAATCGATACTATTGGTCAGTCTCCACGTGGGGCTGTAAAATGTAGAAATTATTAACCAATGAAAAGTGTTGAAAATAGTTATACCAATTTTGATGACACAGTATTCGTTTATTTAGAATATACATAGTTTTTTGAGTTTCCTGAAAAATAGACGTTTTGTACATATGAGGTTTCTGCCCGACAGCGACGATATACAGGTTGTGTCTACCCAGAAAAGCTTGGGCATGCTATTTGGATGTTTTTGCAGCTCTGAAATTGTCTCATGTTAGCACGGCTTCTGGAAACCCTCATAAAGAGCTTAGTCCCAACACATCTGACTCATACTGACATCCAGGTGCTTCTGTGTGAACTCCTCAGGGCTGAAGGCCTCCAGAAGCAGGGCTGGTCAGGGTTTTGTATTAGGGAGGGATTGTTAGCTGTACAGTACTGTGCAAAAGTTTTAGGCACCTATACAAATAGTTTGTGTCCGTGTGTGATAGTGTCTTTCTTCCAGGAAAGTTAACATTAGAATAAACGCAAGCAAACAAGAATGCAGTAAAAAGAATCAAGATTTGTCTGGGAAAAGAAAAGGAGTTGATATTTTGTGGGCTGGTGAGAAAAACACAGGTTCTGTCCCAGATTCCTCCTCGGTTCCTCCTGCCATTTTTTGGATTTGTGAAACTCCATAAAGGAGTCAAACCAGGTTTCTGATGGAAACTACAAGTAATACTGGACTTTCACAAGGAACACACTGATATACTGAACATGAAATTACTATTTACTGTAAAATGTGATTTATTTTTGTTTAATTTAGTATGTTTAGTCATGTAAATGCGGGAAAAAACACGCACTGCTTATCTAAACTATTTTTTCCAAATATTTTCTCAGGTGCCTAAGACTTTTGCACATTATTATATGCATCAAACGGTAACTTCTGCATAGAGCCTGTGACTGGGCCTTTGCATAAGGCAGATATCAGTGCAAGTTCTGGTTTTGCAGTTTGGAGTGGATGTCAGTCAGGATAGAGCAAGAATCCAGAAAAGGTGCTGTCGTCCTCACTGCTCGAGTAGGCGCCATTCCAATCTCTAAGGGTTTCCACCCATACTTGGTCTCCAGCATTGAGCTTTAGAAGCACCAGGCTGGAGGCCTGGTCGATGTCCTGGCCGTAAAGTGTGTCTCGAGAACGTAGTTTACGCACCCCGTTGACCACCAGTGCGGCACGCAAGGGCTTGTTCCTCACCGTTAACTGGTAGGAGAAAACATAAACCCCCGGGTAAGTGCAGTTGAACTTGCTAGTGGCTACATCATAATGGTTTTCTGCGTTGTAGAAAATCTTGTCGAAACGGACTGGAAATCCTGATGCCGGGAAGGACTTGCTGGGGTACAGGCCTACGCTGAAGGCAGAGCGCAGTCGCCCCACGGTGTCACCTGCTGTACCTTTCATTCCTCGAAGTCCTCGATCCCCGCGTTTCCCTTGAGGACCCCTGTCCCCTTTAAATCCTCGTAGACCTCTTACACCTTTAAGTCCTGGAGGGCCTCGTGGTCCTGGTTCCCCTTTGGGTCCAGGACTCCCAGCTTCACCGCGTTCTCCAGGTATCCCAGGACTCCCATGCATTCCATGTTGCCCTGAAGGTCCAGGATCACCCCGCACTCCTTGATGCCCAGGTTCGCCCGGCTCTCCTTTCTGTCCCCTGTCTCCTAGCAGGCCACATTCTCCCCTCTCACCCTTCTCACCTTTTTCCCCAGTGGTCCCTGGTGCTCCCGGCGGCCCCTCTTTGCCTGGCTCACCCTTGTCACCTTTAGTTGTGTTCTCACTGGGCTCTCCTTTTTCACCTTTGGCACCTTTGAGTCCTGGCAGACCACTTGTCCCTTTCTCACCTTTGGTGCCAGTATCACCTGTTTTAAAAGAAAAATAAAACCACTATGGATTACTGTTTATGAAGATGATTTCACATTATGCAAGTCTCAGTCCTGCCATAATATGCCTATGGAATATACCTTTCATTCCAGCCTTCCCCGTAATGCCTGGACTTCCTGCAGATCCACTGCTCCCTTTCTCACCTTTTTCTCCTACACACACATAAAAAAAACAAATTTTATTTAAATCAGTTTTTGTCAGTATTTTAACTGTGCTTCACATTTCTCACCTTTGTCCCCCTTGAATCCTGGAATTCCAGTTGGACCTGTCGGGCCGGGAAGACCTTTGGATCCTGGTTCCCCTTTTTGCCCAGTAGGTCCTAGAAAAGTACCTCAAACAGATTAGTCAGGCTTATGTTCAGAATATTACAAAGATCAGTTCCCCAGTTTGATATTGGTTAAGTGAAACTGTCATATGTGCAGATCCACTCACCTGGAAGCCCTGTATCCCCTTTTATTCCTTGAGGGCCTCGTTCTGGAGGGCAGCACTCACAGAAGTTGAAGTAGCATTCATTATAGTCCAGCGTGTAGTTGTCCTGCGCACCATTAGGTGACACTGTGGTGTCAGAGTGGTAGTCCACATAGGCAGGGATAGTGGTAGCTTCTGTGACAATTTGAGGAATGCGCTCTTTTGGCTTGGTGTAGTCCACGATCCTGGCCGTGACTGTGGGTTTGGCAGCATGCGTGGTAGTCTGGACCAATTCTCGAGGAGGCTTCTTAGTGTACTGGTATTTTGGCCGTTGAGTCATCTTGATTGCATCACAGCTGGCCGACAAAAGCAGTATAGTTACTGCTAGGAGGACCGAGCGAATGCAGAGCACGCTCATGTTGTATCTGTGAATAAAGAGTGGGGTTAAGAAGAATCGTATTACTCATCGTCCATCCACCCATAATATGATCAATTTATATTATGTTCACAGTTTGAATTATGTTCATATTAAGTGATGAGTATCAGATAAAGTTAAAATCAGATAAAGTTAAAATTAGAATGCATTGTTCATCATCTGTACTAAAAACGTAAAGCATTACAGTATGTTGTATGTAATGATTCTGATGAATCTGCAGTTCACTGAAATGCTAAAATGTGAATGATGCTGGGCCCAGCATGGAGCCTTGCTGTACTATTTAGCCCCTGTCACGTGGTGCAGAACCTTTCTCATGGGTTACACAACCTTCCCAGGCACTTTTAATGTGAGATTAAAGCTTTGAACGATGACAGGACAGCAAATAAGGGGCAAAAGGGGTCTGAAAAAGACGGACCAATGGGGGTCTGAAACTCGAGGATGCACTAATCTTCTAATGCCCCAAGACTGGGCCATGCGGAACCCTGCCCCAGTGGCCAAGTTTCTTTACCTCTCTTGTGTATGGTGCTTTTGTGACATGGGATACAGCACCCTCATGAATCACCCCATCCAGCAGACAGCAAAAAAGGCAAGAAAAAAAGAACTAGGCTGGCAGCTGGACCGGGGGGCAGTGGGACCGGTCATCCGATATGGGAAGAATTCCTTCAGCACCTACCCAACCCCAGTGAGTGGATAAGTGCCAAGCCTAGAGGTTTTAGGGTTATAGCAATGCACAAGGGGTCTGGGCATTCAACAGAGACCAAATAGTTACCAAATAAATGTATAGAGTATAGGCAGGATAAGTGACTTATTGTTGATTACATTCTTATTCATTTTGTTATTAATTTTCACCATTCCCCTAGTCCACTGTAAACCCACTATTTTTCCATATAGATCACTGTTTGAAACCTTTTTGTCCTCGCTTGTTTAGAGCTTGAACTTACCTGCTGAACATGACTTCTCAGATCAGTATCCTTCCAATCTGTTTGGTGTCAATCCAAGAAAGCTTTTGCCCAAAAGAGCACTGATAATCTCAATCACTCACCATAGCCTAAACCTGAGCTTGGTTTTTTAGAGGAAAGGGCTTATCTCGTGGTGCGTCTGTTCAAGTAAAATAAAGGTTACTAAAAGCTGCCATCAAGGGGCAACAATTTAAGAAGGGATCAAAATCCAGCCAGACGTCAGTGAGGATACTCATGGCTGGGCCCTTCGACCCCGAAAGCTCTAGAAACATCCAAAAAAAGCAACCTGCTCCCTCAGACAAGTAAGAATAGCAGGAGACAGACATTCGATCAGTCTGTGGACCAGGTCTTCTCGGTCCACAGTATGTAAGGAGTGATAAACTCTGAAGGTCCTTCAGGGCGGTAATGCTCCACCTTGACCCCACCATTCAGCGGCCCTAACCATGGTACTCACTTTACCTTTCTCCATAGACGGCTGAGGCGCCTCCCCGCAGCCCCTCCACTTAGCAGAGGCGCTCAGCTTTTTGCCTCCAGGGCACTCCATGCCCCCCCCCCCCAACCAACACTCAAGAGTACATGACAGGAGTCCCCACAATCAGACACAGCCAAGCAAACAAAAATGCATGGTCTAGAGTTGTAAGGAACCTTTGGGCTGTACCAAAAATTCCACCAAAAAAGTACACACTTATTCACTTAGTCAACTTGATTTCTAATGAATCAGTAGACTTTTCATATACAGTTCTTAAAGGTGGCATAAAGGTGTGTTAGACTAAAGAGGAACTCATAGAAGAATCCTGGTACATGAATCTACATTTTGTTGTTGTTGTTTATAATAAAACATGACTATAAAATGCTGTCCTCTGAGACTTTGTCCTCTGGCTTGAAGGTGTATTAGATGAACAGAACGTGTAATGAAGTTCTAGAATAGATAACGGCCTTGGATTTCACAAGTGGATCCCTTAAGGCAGATAACTTGTCAAGAAAATGCAGATGCAGATCTGCAAATACACAATAACAATATATGCCAGTTAATAATATCTTGTTGATCCCAGTATACCCTGAAACATAAAACATCGACATTTTATGTTATGGTTGCATATAATAAAACACGAATATGATTAAATGAAGGCCTTGTGTTTCTGCCTCAAAGCAGGTAAGAAAATTCTATGTCAAACAAACAGTAATATATGCCAGATAATAATATCTTGTTGATCCCAGTATATCCCGGTACATAAAATATCTGCATTTAATAGATAAGAGAGGCACTGTGTTCGTGCATTTCCGATGCACGGCACCCCCCCAGGTCTGCCACCTGAGCCCAAAATGTCTTTAGCCTGTGGTAGAGTAACGGCTCAGGCTATGCTGGAGTTGTAAGCCCTTAATGGAGCTCACTATGACCCTGTGAAGAAAGGGGAGGCTGTTGGACCATTTAAGTAAAAAGCCTCTTTCTCCTTTTTTTCAGGCCCTCGTTCTTTCCCTCAGGTTCTCAAAACCACTCAAACAGTCATAGTTGGAGCCAGATTTGTGAAAACAGCTTCCAGACTGTTAGCAGGTGATTAACCCCTTCAACTGCAAGCTTATTGGAACACTTTGTGGTGCTACAGAGAACCGTTCTTAAAGGTTCTTCAAAGAACGACACAATATAGTTCCACAGCGGGTGCCATTGAAGAAGCACTTTTGGTTCCCCAAAGAACCCGATTCAAAAAAGAGATTTGTTAAGATTTGTTTTAAGAATCTTCATATAAAGGTTTAAAGGGGTTCTTCAAAGGTTCTTTGGTCAAGTTTCCATGGAGAACCATGGCAGTTCCAATAACTGAATTGTTCTTTGCAATGTTTGACTGAGAAATTTTGCTTTTGGTTCTTAAAACAGTGGGTCTACCTAGAACCAAAAAGAGTTCCACTACTGTTATAGAATCTTTATAGAACCTTTTTCTGCAATGCATAGAACATTTTGGTTTTGAGTTTCTTCCTAGAGGGTTCTTCCCACTATGTGAAGATCCTTTAAATTAAAAAAAAAAATCTGTTTTTCAAAAATGGTTCTCTAAGGAACCATCAGTCCACTGAAGGATCTTTAGGGAAACCATAAGTGGTTCTTTTATGGTGTCACACCAATGAGCCTCTTGGCATATTTATGTTGGAGTGTATAAACAACAGATTTGTACAAATCACATCACCATAAAATACTATTATTATTAATAATGAGAATAATAAGTAACACTTTATTTGGATGCTCCACTGTAAATGCTTTGCAGATATTCAGCTCAACTAAATGTCTGTTTGATGTAACTGAAACTTCAGTGGAAAATATAAGATTCATTTAAATCTAGCCCATAAGAAGGGATCAACCTTCTCCCTAGCGCAAGATTTAAATCTTATTGTAATCCTAAATCTTATCTAATCCTAAACCTACATTTAAGACTGTAAATAATCCACTGAGTTTCACCAGTTTGTTTGCAATTGAAGTATTTGTAGATCACCTACATGGGACAAGCAGAATAACGCATGACCTGATAATAATAATAATAATAATAATAATAATAATAATAATACACATACATACAGACATAAATACATAAAATATAATATTCATTGGAAACTGTTGGAGGGATAATTGCAGGATAATTTGAGTGGCACACCTGAAAAGAACTTGTTGTTTTATCATGGTTCTTTGGATTGTTAAGGTTCTATAAGTAATGTGTCCTCACTAAAAAACCCTCGAAGAAGCTGTGATTTGGGAGGGTTGTGGAGAACGATGATTGTTTACTCAGATATTAATAAACATAAAATAATAGTCTCATCCATACAAGTCCATATGTTTAACAAATCATAGCTGTGACAGTTCACCTGCTATGTTGTATAACTGACCTGCAGACTCAGTTTGAGAAAAGATTCGAGAGCTTTTACATTTTTGTCGAGGTCAGAATGGACAGCTTTTTATGCTTAAAGGTGCTGGATAAGCAAAATGGTCTTTCCCATAAACCTGGTCATTGATTATATATTGATTGGCCACAAAGTGTCCCCAAAGGCCGCGAGCAATTAAGCAATTTTGCAGCAATTAAGAGAACATGTATATGTGGCATCGATCTTACTGCATCACAGCTAGCAGAGAACTAAAAACTGCTCTTCATGCATTCCTCTTTTCTAAGCACCCCCCACCTAAAAGAATGCTGAGAGGTGAAATGCCACTCTCCTGACATCTCCGGTAATGAGTTGAAGGAAATCTATTTACCAGATGTTGTTGCCTTGTTTCCTTCAGGTCCAGCTGTTTCCGCCTGATAAGGAGCAGAACAGAGTGAAAAGCTCTAATCAGCCTCGAGATTTAAAGTCATGCATGCCAGGGGGAGTGTCACCCACGTTCTCTCTCTCTTTCTGTCTCTCTCTGCTTGGTCATACACACACACGCACACACACACACACCTGAGGAGGGTGGACTGCATTGGTTCTGGCCCAGTGCTCCACAGTCACCCATACTGAACCTGAACAAAGTGCTGAGCGCCACTGTTACTGAGAGTGACCCAGAAACCTGACCCAAGCCCACAGTGCACTGTGCACTTCATTCACCCCCGTTTGTACTCCTCAAGCCACCACCACCACCGCCCCCCCCCCACCTCTCTCTCTCAGCTTAGCATTTCTAGCACACAATAGCCGAGTCTCTTTAGGAGCAGATGATTGGAGAATCATTCAGAATTATGAATACAGTGCAGATTATGCCTTTCTTTGTCTGTGACTGCCTCACTGGACCACCGGTCCACTAGAGGGTGCTGTTTGATGCCTTTAGGTTCCCTATGAAAAAGCCCAGGCTATGTGTTGCAAAGGAACACAATAAGTTTACTACTGAAGCCCCTATTGGTTTCAATTATGCAACACACTTCTGTCCATGTTTACAGATAACAGTGAGTCATACACTGTTAGAAACAAGACAGGCAATGATTTAAGCCTGCAGTTAGTACTATGCAAACTGACAGGGTGTAAACTCCCATTTCTGGTTAGCTACATTGGCCTTGTAGCTCCAGTGCTAGAACCAAACAAATGTGACACACCTAACAGGGAGTCTTATTGACTACATCAAAGGCAAACTTGTCGTGATGTTTTTGAGTGAGCTAGAAATAATGAGCTAGAAATAATGACCTGCATGATAGAAGTGGGTCTTTCCCATTGTGGTGAAGATTAAGGCAGTAACTGAGGACTTCCCATTGAGTCCCAATTAGTATAATTTAGAAAACCCTTTCAGGAGCCCATAGGATGAAGGATGAATGTGTTTATATGACAGTTTGAGCTGAAACTATCAGTCACTCCTGCCCTCTTTCTCATCCGGGATCACCGATGCCAAAGCCGCATTCTACAACAAAATGAAAAGCACCACAGACACTCAAAGCCTATTCTCTACCTTCAAAACATTGCTCTTTCCTTCTCCACCTCTACCAGACACAAACCTCTTAGCAGAGGTCTTCGTTTCCTTCTTCACTGAAAATGTGGTGGCTGTCAGTTGCCAATTTTTTTAATCACACAGGGTCAAAACTTGTCCCACTATACCTATTTGGGCAGAAAGTGCATCACTACCGTCTGTTACCCATCCCATGGAGAGTGAGGTATTCGAACTCCTGATTTCCTAAAAGCCTCAAACAGGCTCAGGGAATGCCTCTGCTCAAAAAGCCTTCCCTCAACCCTGCTCAAGTTGAGAATTATCAGCTGAACTTGTTGCTTCCATTTTTATCCATGTTTTATCATTGTAAGGGCAGTCTTCAAAAAGGTCTCAGAATTCCTCTTGAGATGAGCTCTTTGATCCAAACCAGTTTAGATCAACCACTCCACTGAAACGGCTCTGATATCATGGTTGGGTCAAACATCTCCATGATTTCTCTTTCAAGATATCATGGTTGGCTCAAACATCTCCATACCATCAGCTGCCCACTGGAGTCCCCCAAGGCTCAATACTGGGGCCCCTACAGTTCACAATTTATACCACCTCCTTGGGCTCGATTATCCACTCTCATGGCCTCTCTTATCTCTGCTATGCTGATGAAACACAGCTATACCTCTCCTTCCCACCAGACAACCACACCATCTCAGCACAGCTTGTCTATCAGACAGATACACATGGATGAAGGATCAACTCTTACAGCTAAATCTTGCCAAGACGGAACTACTGGTTATCCCAGCCAAACCTTCTATCCATCACAATTCGCCTGTTCACTCCTCACTCTGCCCAAGGTGGTGAGAAATCTGGGGTTTGATGATTGATGACCAGCTATCATTCGCTTGCATCTGTCCCTCTTTCGTTTCGCTTCGCCTTACACATCAGGCCATACCTGATTCAGTACGCACCCAACTCCTGGTACAAGCCATTGTTACCTCTTGCCTCGATTACAGCAATGCCCTCCAAGTAGGTCTTCCAGCATGCACAATAAGACCCTTACAGCTGGTTCACAACGCAGATGCTCGGCTGGTCCTCAACCAATCCAAAGGGTCGCATGTGACCCCACAGCTTAGTGATCTACATTGGCTACCCACGGCTGCCTGAATTAAATTCAAGTCACTAACTCATACCTACAGAGTGACATATGGATCTTATTCCCACCATTCACGCTTATGTTCCTACTCGCGCCCTCACCTCCTCCAAAGAACATTGTCTGGCTCTGCCATCCCTACACACAAGGCAAACCCAGTCCAGACTCTTCTCTTTTGTGGTTCCCTGCTCGTGAAAGAAACCCTCTCTATCTTCAAAAACCTCTGTTCAGAAAGCATCTCTTCTATCTATGTAATCTCACTATCTATTTTCTTGCACTACTCCTTACATAAAGATTTTAGCACTTAGAATTCTCTTCTGGTTCTCACACTGTCCTAAAACTCGAGTGTTTCCTCAAGTGTTTCCTCGCTTTGGATAAATAATTTTGGCAAATGAATGTAATGTAATGTGATGTAAAGAAGGTGTTCTATATTGTTGCTTCACATAAAAATGTTTCGTTGTCATTAAGTTGTTTTCCATTAACTGTCTTAATGTGCAATTTGATATTGCATGCTAAAAAAGGAGGAACAAAAATGTTGAAAAAAACATTACATATATTTTAAAGGTTTTTACACTTGCATGAGGCAGTTTTTCAGGCAGTGTGACAAAATTGCAATGGACACACAATTTTTGCATTTAGGTCACATGACATGAGATAGCAGAGCTGTAGTACTGGAATTTGATCTCAAGACATATTTTTTCTGGATTTCTGCAGTTCTGATATTTTACTGGTCTTGGATTCTTTGGTGTTTGGATCCAATCACATCCACCAAATCTTGCAGATCAGTTGTCTTGTCTGCTTGTCATGCTATCATGAGAGGTGGAAACCAAGAGGAAAGGGCTGTTTTTCATGCATGCTAATCATAGAATCACTAAAATAAAAATAAAAATATTGACCATCCTTTTCATTCGTCCAGGAACAGGAAAAAAACACAAACATCCACATTCTTTGGTCTGTTATTAGTTAATTGTCGTAGCTATTCTTAGTCTTGGGAGACTTATTGCCTATGTTATGTTGGAAAAACAGCAGCAGAAACGATCCCTAGTAATACAATACTCAAGCTGCCTTTGTGTACTCACTGAGCTTTAATTGTCATGTTCTTATCCCGCTAACAAAAGAGGGCCTTAGCTAACCGCTTAAAACAAACACTGCTGAAGGAGAGACAATTGCAGCCCATCATAAAGGCAGCCTTCGCCATGACCACCAGCAACGAAGGCAAATTCCGAAACAGCAACAAGGGGAAAACAGTTCCCACTGGTCCATACCAGCAACCCCCTCCTCGGCGCCCGCTTTAGAAGAAAGCAAAAGTGGAGGTAGGTTCAGTGTCAGACAGCCAGGTGTGTGTGTGTTTGCTCACCTGGTTTAAGGTCCTGCCCTGTTGCCATTTGCACACATGTGCAACATGCATGACAATGAGCGCTTATCTCCAGTCCACACAAATCCCTCACTCATGAAGACCAATGCATTTTTAAATAAGCCTTGATTTCATTTGCTCGATTTGTTTCTGATATCTAAAGGCAATCCGTGAAAATAATCAGTGTTTTCAGTGTGTTTTAGGGGAGTATAAACTAGAGATAACGCTGAAGATACTGAAACCTTATCTGCCGATCCAATATTCTTATTGCGCTTGTAGTCGAAAAGCATTGTCCACACAAACGCACCTCATACACTGATACTTAGCGACTGTTTTTGGTGTGTTATTTGTGTCCGGTCAGCTACAGCAGAAAAGCTACAATAAATGATCGAAGTCGCTGGATGGATAACTGACTAGAACAGTGGGGCTCTCAAGGGGGAGCTCAGACCTTCGGGCCTCAGAATCCAGTGCAAACAAAAACATTCGACGAACAAAAAGCCTTTGACTGTGTACAAATGAGAGGATAGATGAAGAGTTGCTCAAAAAGCATGGACTGTCAGAATGTTGCACAGAATGTTGCATAACTACAAGGTGAGCTTTCATTTCCAGAACAATAATCTTCAGTATTCCACTAAATTTCAATATTTCAGTCTAAATTCAATATTCTTTAATACATTAGGCTAAATTCAACATTAGTATTTCAAGCTAAATTTGTTACCAGATGTTACCAAAACTGATGCCGGATACATTGTCACAGTAATATTAATAATATGATAAAGTAATATTATGTCTGAGAGACCCGTTGACTGAACAGGACTATTCCTTGCTGTGTCTTTCTCCCAGATCACTGACGGACAGGATGACCAGCTGACTAACTGAATAACTTGCACCGGAGCTGAAACACTCCCAGCACACCGTGCCTCAGGGCTGGAGGGGCTGGAGGAGCTGGCAGGCCTGTGTGTTTTCAGGGGTGCTCTGCCCACTGAGCCTATTTTTAAGCAGACAGAAGCACCGCAGCAACACTGCCTGCTTCAGGCCTGCTGAAATATTGATTCCTCATAAAGAAAACGGCCTTTTCTTTCTCTCCGTACAGGCGAGTTCAGACTGTTCTCATCTCCGTCTTCTCCAGACACAAGTCCTCATCTCCGAGACGTTTCTTTTGAGTCAACCAATGTTTTTCTTTCTTCCTTTCTTTTGGTTTGTCTGTCTGTCTTTCTGTCTACCTATCTATCTATCTATCTATCTACATATCTCTGTATGTGTATCTGCCTGTCTGTCTATCTGTCTTTCCATTCATTCATCCATCTAGTCATTCATCTATTTATTCTTTCATATATTTCTTCATTGATTAATGCAATTATTCCTTTATCCCCCCCACTCTACTCTCTTGTAAATTTACTGAAATTTTGGCTTAATATTTATAAGCATCTTCTGAAAGCCACAACCCTGACGTAAGAGTCTGTACTCTTCTGGGAAAGTCACTAGGTGCTAGAATATTGCTGTGAGGGTTTATCTCCAGTCACAAGTGTATTAGTGAGGTCAGGTACTGATGTTGGATGATGGACGCCCATCAAAGCTCACTATAGAGGCACCGAATGGCGCTGCATCAGTGCAGAGACTCCACACACCAACCACTGGTCATGTGGCTGCTAGAGAGCATCCCTTTATACTGGCAGTACTTCTCTCTGGGGGCTGTATCTCTGTGAAGGCTGACAGTAGAACCTTCACTATAAGGCCATTTAGTTTCCAGTGCTGAATGAGCAACTAAGAACTTTGTTCAGCACTACTGAGAGCTGAGTATCATAGTATCAAACCAAAAACCTTGTATCTCCAGCTTTACAAGAGAGGGATATAAAGGTTTTCATATTGAAGTCTAAGTTAATGTGACACGAGTTACATTAACTTCATTATAGAGAATGAAATGACAGGGACTACATTTGAATTCAATTAATAAACTACTATTGGTCTTAATTCAGCACTGCAGGTCCAACTATGGGTCAGTTTCCTGGATGGATTTTCCACTGAAATGAAAATAAAGTAATGGACCTGGCTGAATTCCTGTCCAGGAAACAGACCCTCCAGGTTTTAGTGCAGCGCTGAAAGAGTTGCAGGTGTTCATGCACTTTTACAGCAATGTATTTTACCTGCACCTATCAGCAACACACACACACACACACACACACACACACACACACACAAACAATCTGCATTTAACCTGCACACAACAGACCACCCCACACACACACACAACCACGTACACAAGCAGTTCAGCACTGTAAGAGTTAATGCAGTACTGCAGGTGTTCATGCATCACTAGAGGTTTGTGTTCAACATTGTAAGGATGAAATACACACTTTTCTCAGCACTTTGGACTGACAGACCCAGGCTGGTCAAATAACTCCTGTGACGGTCAGGTTGAGAAATAAGTCCCAGTTTTGCACGAGTCGTGTTTACAGCAGGCAGGAGAGCAGACAAACGCAGCGTCAGCATTTTCAATTCCGCTCCCATCCATCACTGCAGCGCCCGGCTGTAACACACCCGTTTTCCGACAGGCCACGCCCCCCGCGCCACGATTGGTTGGTAGCATCCAGCCTCCTGCACTATGACTGCACAGACAGTCCAGTCTATTATCATTATTCTTAATAATGAGTAATAATGGTAGTACTGATAATAAATATAGGAGGTGTATTCTATTGTGTATTATCATTATTCTTAATAATTAGTAAAGTACTTCTAATGTGTATTATTAGTATTCTTAATAATAATAGTACTGATAATTATAGGAAGTCAATTCTATTATGTATTTTCATCATTCCTAATAATGAGTAGTGATAACATTAGAACAAGTAATTATTATTGAAAGTTCAGTCTATTGTGTATAATCATGATTCTTAATAATTAGTATTTATGGTAATACTGATAATCATAGGAAGTTCATTCTATTGTGTATTATCATCATTCTCAATAATGAATTGTAATGATACCTGTAATAATAAGAGTATTATTATTGTAATAATAAGAGTAGTATTACTGCTATATCATAGGAAAGGCTATATAATAATAATATTGTTGATAGGAAATGACTAGTACTTCCCTTATGTTCTCCTCTATGGAGGAGACCAGGTCCTGGTAGCCAATCGCAGTGCAGGGAGCGGGGCTTGCCTGAAAGCAGGTGGGAGAAAAACGCGCAGGAGCAGCGTTGATGCTCCGTGGCGTCACGCGCCGTACTGCAGCATCATGACCGAGGAGGAGCGCGAGGAAAGAGACTCTGCGGCACGGGGGGAAAAGTTAGCGAGTGGGGAGAAGGGGAGGTGCCTCGGCAGCGTGGAGCAGGGGTGTGTGTTTGTTTGAGTGTGTGTGTGTGTGTGTGTGTGTGTGTGTGTCGAAGACAGTCTCTGCGCTTCACCGAGTCAACAGCGCGCGCACTCACACTCACACACTGCATTTCACCCGCACGAGGGTAAAAACGCACGTGGGCACACGCTCTGCATTTCACCTGCACGGAGGAAGACACACACACAAACACGCACACACTCACACAACATCTGCATTTAACCCACACACACAAGAGAGAGAGACACACACACACAGCATCTGCATTTAACCTACACACATCACAGACACACGCATACAAACACGCGCACACACATCATCTGCATTTAACCCACACACGTAACACACACAGCCACTTACAGACACAGACACATTTATATCGACGCACGCAGGCACACACACACACACACACACACACAGGTGGGTGTGAAATGAGCCGTGGGTGTGTGTGTTCCGGCCTAAAGAGGAGCGCTGTGTGACCTGTCATTCTTCAACTGGTCGAGCAGCTTTGCGTTTCAGCTGAGCAGCGGGACGTCTCCTGCCCTGTCCTGCGCCCCGCAGACAACTTTCTCCGACCAGCTGCCAGTCTGTAGGAGACCCCGCCTCGCGCAGGTGAGTGGTCCCTCCACTTTACATCGTCCTCTCATCACTCCCGAGTAGATTTAGGGGCAGTGGATTAAATGTTGTGGCGGATTCTTTAGACCGGATCAAGTTCTCCAACCAGTCTGTTGACACAGAAAACAGAAAAGATCTGATAAGTACCAGACGATACATTTCAGCCTGTTAGATTATTGCTAGACTTCAAGGAAAATGCAATCTATTAACAACCTTAAATTATATTGTTTTTCTATGCCACACAATTCAGTGTTTGTGATGTAAACAACGCCATTCAGAGTTGGTTTTAAAATGAAATGGTGCATTGTAGAGACTCGGATTTCCTCACAGTGTGGGTGAAAGGAGCCAGACATCTCCAACACAAATACAGTCGTTTTATTCACTGTCGACCCTCAGTGAAGATCCACATCTTTATATGGAATGTTAATGGTGGTAAAATAGTCAGTCTGAACTTTTTTGCCTCACAAGGCCCTGCAGTGCGTGTATCCCTCCACCATGAATGGGTTTAGTTTTGGGACCGAAAGCGTCTCAAAACTCTGGAAAAACAACATCCCAGGTGGCGCAACCATAACTCATGGAATAACTTTCTTTGAGGGAGCTTTAAGAGGAGCTTTTCCATTCACCTCGACTGTGAGCCATACTGACTCTAGAACACACCAAACAATGGGTGATTTTGCTGACATCTTGAACTGAAATATGCAGAAATTGAGAAAAGTCGATGGAATTGCCTCTTAGTCCAGTTGATCTGTGATGGGTCGCTGCTTGGCAGGCTTGACCGTCTCTCAGCTGTAGAAGTGCAACGTCAGCACATCCCTCACCATGAACAGACTGCAGACACAGTGTTAAGACTTGTCAGTATTGCTTCCCATCACAGAATATCCTCCTGTCCTTACTTGCCTCTGGGAAACAGTTGTTAATGTTCTTGCGTCCCAGCCAGGCACCTGACTCCAGCTGATGAAGGTACATCGCGCAATATGCCCTTGACCAGTGCATTAGGACTATGAACCATTAACCACAATGGCTTGCTGTAACAAGTGGCCTGACATTATTAAAAATAGCCCGAAGCCTTTCCATGGAAAGCAACGGTCCACCGGTCAGGCCCACTGAGCGATCATCTCGTTTGAATGCATTACCGTGGTTTTAACTGGCGTCCCAAATCAATGCAGGGCACAGCCGCGTGCCTATACACATGTACTAACCATTCCTGCGTGTTCATAAAGAGCCCCGTGTGCTCCAGTGCCGTCGGCGTCTGGCTCTTATTGCCAGTCAGAGAGTCAAGAGTAATCTGATAAGATGTGAAGAAAGGCGATCGCGAGGATTGCAGCCCCACAGCAAAGCAATAACTGATCTGACAGATTGGATGTGGTTATAACACACAGTAAGAGAACATGAGCTTTTCTGGATGATCTGTGGTGTGCACAGGCCAGTGGAGGGGCTTCAGCAGTAATTTGCACTCAGCAGAAGCTGGATTGTTGATTGTCCCCACAGGGCATTACACCACTCAGAGATGAGGAGTTACACCTCTAATTGCTCATGAGCGTATTTAAATATGTTGTTTTTCCATTCTTTCAGTGTATCTTTTCCATTGCAAAGTTGCTGACTTCAGGGATACAGGGATCCTATATAGGTCTAGACTTGGAAGGCCAGGGTCTTCAGAGATACAAGACCCCAGAGCTTTGTTTCCATGTCTTTTTTTTAATCGCTTGTCTGTTTTGCTACCACTTTCTTGACACTTCTTGGGAAATTATGTGTGTTGCTACAGGTCTCGATCCAGGGAATACAGAATGAAAGCGTCCCTGTGGGAGAAACAGGAAATGTTATATGGAAAACACCTCCATAACCGCTTCCTTAATGTAACATTTGCTGTTTTCTGTCCTCTTTCATGTGCCGTCCCGCCAGCCTCCTCCTGATCACTTCTTACCCGTGGGGTGGACTAAGACCGAGGCATGGATGTGAAGAACATGCGGGAGTACATGGGCTGGCTGTACTACCAGTACCTCCTGATCACAGGCATCTATGTCCTGGAGCCCTGGGAGAAGTCCATCTTCAACACAGTCCTGTTCACCATGGTGGCCATGGTGGTCTACACCTCCTATGTTTTCGTGCCCATCCACGTGCGTCTGGCCTTGGAATTCTTCTCCGGACTGTGCGGGGAGCAGCCAGAGAGTACAGTGGCACTGATGAACTAAAAACATGGGGCGTGGGGGAGTGGGCGGGGCTTTTTGCTCCCTTCACATGCTATCGGAATGATCATCACACCACCTAAAATCTGCACATGAACAAGCTGTTTTTTTGTCATAGCAAAGAGAAGGGTTTCTTTGAGGGTCAGTCATTATCCTACCAAACAGTACTTACTGTTGGAGGCCAGAGGGTCCCCGTGAGTCTTTAAATCTAGAATCCAGACCTAGAAACCAACTTCCAGTCCTGTTTCTTCTAGCCAATTCTAGTTCATGAAATTGACCAGACCAATCAGTCCCTACTGTGGCTGTCAGTAAAAACCCGGACTGGAAACTGAATTCTGGCCACAGACGTTTGCTCACATTTGTAATCTCGGCTTCATTATGTTCACAAAACGTTTGGAAGATACATCAGAAATTCAGGTGAGCTGTTGGACATTAGTAGAAACAAACAGGATCATCTTAAGAGCATGCGAAGGCATCTTTCCACATCTTGCTTGTCTTAACCAAGCAGAAGGCCACCACCTTTTTCATCTCAGGAGCATTTTGGAGAAGCTAAAGAAAGGAAAGCAAAAGCCATGTCCTTCCCAGCTACACTCCCTGTGCTACTGTCCCCTTCCTGTCTCTGTGGTGCCATTTTTGCATGACGATGTAGGATGAGTTCCTGGGTGACTGCACATCGCTTGATGTTGTGCATGATAGGATCAGTCCTGTACTTTTGCCAGCCTGCCCCACCCAACAATAGCTGATTGATGAATCAATCCTTACGCACTCCCATTGCTGAACACTTGCTGCTGGTTGGCACAGGCTGGGTCATCTTTGGTCAAATTTGGGATTTGTACTTCCTTGATTTTTACAAATGCAAATGTAAAATAACTCAAAGTGGGGCGGGTCACAGCGTTCTTCCATCTTACAAATAAGTCATTATTTTGTCCAATGTCTGCACATTTCCTATGCAACCAGGCTGCCCCGGGCGGTTATGGAACGTCACTGTTGAACAGTCAGACCTGGCGGCACCGCACTTAAGCAAATATTGATAGTCCTGTAAGAACCTTGGCATGTTAAATCTACTTGAGCAACAGTTTCGTTTTCTCCCCCCTCCATCTCTCTCTTCGACCATTTAAACCTCAACTACCCTCGAAGACAGCTGGACAGAAAAGAGGCATCTAGGAAAGTACAGAATGATGCACGCGCTCAGCTTCACGCTGGAGGACGCGAACACCTTCGCCGTCCTCTTTCCACGGAGGCACGTCCATCTTTGCTGGAGCCGATTATGTCTCTGGTTCTTTTGTCTGTATTTATCGATCGTGTCTGTCTGTATTCATGTACTGAACACTGGAACGTTGGCTGGTCACATGTCAGTTCTCAAACTTTTTTTTGCACTTCTCTGTATGCCATCCATGTATTTCCACAACATTTAATTTGGAAATCACTTTGTATTTCATACATTTAGAGACTGAAAATGTAGTTAAGAGGGCATTTTCCATAACTTGTTCATAATGTGTCCATGTTCTTGATATGTTTATTCATTTATTGTTGCTTTTTTTATTGGCTGATTTTTCACTAAATAAAGTCATTTTACAAGGAAGTGCCAGCTAACCTAATGGTGCGTATTTTTTAAATGTACATCAGTGCTTGGCCCCACGGTGGTGCAGTGGGTAGTGCTGTTGCCTCATTGGCCTTGTGTGTGTGTGTGTGTGTGTGTGAAGTTAGCATGTTGTGGTTGCGTGGCTTGTCTCCGGTTTCTCCCATGGTCCAAAGACATGCATGTCAGGTTAACTGGGGATTGTAGAATGACTGTAGGTGTGAGTGAATGCTGTATGTGCCCTGCCCAGGGTGAGCTCCTGCCTCGTGCCCCTTGGCCCCGGCATAGGCTCCGAGTACCCGTGAACCTAGCGAGGAACATGGAAAATGAATGAATGAAAGATCAGTGCTTACCATAATCAACATATAGCATCCGCCAAAAATCAGGCAGGATTACAGACAGAAACATTTGCTGAGGAAGATAAATTCACAAACCTGATGAAACAAACCTTAGGGTAAATATATAAGCCAGTCACAGACATACTGGGTGTCAGTTAATGCATTCTTCTCACTGGTCATTCCCAGTCACTCTTTTGCACATAAAAATAAAAAGACAAAGCTTTTGATTTGTACCACCCAGGAACTTGTTTCAATCAAAATGGGCTTTTGGTGATAAAGATGTTTAGGGTTTCTTGACATTGCCATAAAGTACTGTTATTATTATCATTAGTAGTAGTAGTAGTAGTAGTAGTAGTAGGATTAACATTGTCATTGTTATTCTTCTTATTTCTGCATGAGAACCAATGGCCATAATCCGTGAACATTTTCCATTTAGAGAAGCTGTAGTGTTTGCTGCACACCTCCGCCTGGAAATAAATGAGCTTATTACTGGACAGTATAACCCTAGTTTTCAGTAGACCAGTTATTTCTGTTTCTGAATCATTTAGCACAAAAGAGCTTTTTCAAGGATGCTGTAAAAGATCTATCACTATGCCTTTAGAGAAATGATGCTTGTACGCTTGTAAACTATTGGCAAAGTAACATCTGCACATTTTGACTGAATGCTTTTAATGGTTGATATATACATTTTACTATTTAACTCAGGCCTAAATTAAAAAGACATGAAAAAATGGACACCGTGTTTATTTCAGTAACATGAAGGTGAAAACCTGTGGCGAAACATGGCGATATCTTGAGACAGACATTCTTACAGCCTTAGCCAATAGAAGGGAAACAGCACAGTGTCAGCTTTCAGCGTCCCATCAGCACAAAACTGTGAGACACGCTGATGAATGTGCATATGAAACGACAATAAACGGAGCGCCCAAACCAGTTCTGCAAGTGTTTTAGGTGCCCTGAGGGCCTGCCTGAAAGAGCCCGTTAGTTCTCCTTCTGTTTTCCAGCTTTATGAAGACACGATGTCTTTTGCTTTGCGTTACTGCTGAGCGTTCCAGTGTTCTCCCCACTAGGGAACCCTGTCAGAAAGCACAGCAGCAAAACATATCTCAAATAGAGGCACTCATCACCATGGATCCTGTGGAATGGAGCTTCATTTCCATGTCTGTGCAGCAAATTATGTAGCTCTCTTTCCATACCCTGGAAGTTTCTAATCGTTTAAACATAGTTGTATGTGATTTTAACCACAGAACCCAACTACCACAAAGCAAGCCCTTGAGCAGTTACTGCAGAAACTGCCCTGTGTGGATCCTGGATAACTTTACAGTACTAAAGCTTTGAGTCATCCTCATGTCTTTATATTTTTCTTTCAAAGACCCAGACTTTCTTGTATTTTAATGTGGTCTTGAGGAACAGTTCTCCAGGCTTCCTAAAGGACATTCAAAGACTCAGTTCCAGTCCAGTCCCTGAACTTGACCAGTTTCAGAGGAATGTTTTTGTTTGTTAAGACACACAGTGACCTGCGTATGATTCATTCAAGCAAAACAAAGAGCATCTAACTGAAGTCCTGAACTAGTAAAGAAACAGAAACAGATCATTCCAGATGATCAGGCAGTGATCAGTATACTGGTGGTGCTGAATGCTGAATGGTTGGAACTCCTTTATCAATGGCAACTCTTATTTTTAGGCACTTTGTAGACTGTCATGGTAAAACATTTGTTGCCATTTTATATTAAATCTACAGGAATAGCAAAATCAAAAGCAATTAGGGGTGTCTCAGTGACTATTTTGAGAAGTCTGAAAGGTGTTTAAGTGTGAGTAAAAATCCTCTTTTTGGGTATTTGGTACATTTTGGGTATTTTCCACTGGATAGTCTGAAAGGAGAACAGATATAAAGGGTAACTCACAGTTCTAGTTGTAGTGATTGCCCACCAGGGATTTGGTCTCTTGTCCGGGCACGCACACCACACTACACTAGAGACTCAAAACACTAACCAGTAATTCTAAAAAATAGTAATGGACACAATCTGTTTACCTCCCCAATAGACCCCAGTGGGCTGTAATAGTGCTTGCTGACTTGATGATGAAGGAGAAGATGGAGGTTAATGTCCTAGAGTACCATCGGGTCCTGTTGGTATTAATCTTGAGCAGATTGCAAATAAAATCCCATAAATCTGGAACCTTCAGTGCTCAGTTCTAGTTTTCCAGTACTTGGAGGAAATAATAAAAAAAATAATAATAAAAAAGCCCCCTCGCTGTTATAGTCAAGCCCATTTAGCAGTACACAGTACTATTGACCAGATTACACCTCTACAAGCATCACTTTAGTTGTCACTGGACACCACAAGCTGTGGCTGTATTACTGATCTGAATCTGTCAATTCAAATGCATTAGAAACAAATGGTTATTGGTACTGACCCCCTAATCACTTAACAGTAAATTAACTTTTGATTTACTCTGCCCATATTTGCTAGCACTTCCCTGACCAGCTGGTGTATTCACTAAACCTGTCTTTGGGATGTTTTTGGAGAGGGACTCCATATTTTACAGCCAGAGTTTGGCCAGAATGGAATAAAATTCCCACTTTCCAAAGATAGACTCGTGTTATTCTTTTATCACCTGCAACCCAACACCTCTCCCTGGCTGTCTTCAGGATTCAGCAACACAATAAGACCATTCTCTAACAGTTGTGGGGGGGATCACATTTCGCCAAATAGGTAACAAGTGTACTCAAGCTCATCTTCACAACAAAAACAACACAGGCCCTCAAAACAACGCGGAGGCGCAGGTGACAGCTCCGGGACACCGTCACAACGTTGTTTTTGCCTGATAGTTTTGCAAGGTAAATGTCTCAGCAGCATTCGTTTGACCAGTTTATGGCAGCTGTCCAGCCTGAGGGCTCCTTATCAGGATGTGAGTTAACAAAAAGGGCTGTGTTGTAAATAAACACACCCAAAACAGTTCTGCAGCCGGCAATCACATCCTGCGGACGTGCCCTGATTGCCCCCTCTGTCAGTACCTTAAACATTTTATACAGTTGCCAGTTTATTAGTAGAGTGCATATTAGGCCTTGCAAGGTATTAGGCCATGACGCTACACTCATTGGCCATTTTATCAGGAACACATGCCGGTGTGCTGTGTAGCCCATGAATAATTCTGCATAATTCACCCACTAACCCATTCTGGACTGGACTGTGTCCATTTACTGACCACTTTATGAGAATCTTAAAGGACATGAAAAGGACATGAAACGGAGACTTTTCCAAGAGGGTCCACAGCTAGCCATAGCAAACGTCTTGGATACGTATGGCTTTCAACACAACCCTCAAAAGACTTTTGGCATTGTGGAAGCTATTGTTTACCAACTTGAAGAAGATGAGACTAACACCAAAGAAAACTGAGGGATAATAGGAAACCCTTGTCGACTGTCTGTGCGCAGAGGTCATTTCTGAAGCGATGGGGCTGTTTGTTTGGAAAAAAACAATTTGTTGACGTGTAAAATGTCTGTGGAAGAAAATTTTGATTCTGTAAAATCAGTGTTAAATCTGAAGATATTCTTTTTATAATATAGTTTGTATTTTGCTTACACATCTGCTACTACTCATTATATGTATGTATTCTTTTGTTGTTCAAATAAATAAATAAATTCTGTTGAATCATAATCTCTCTGGGGAGGACTCATACATGCTGCACGGACCCGTACGTGTTAACTATAAGAGAGTCGTGTTTTATGGTACAGATAAACAGTTCCAAGTGGACCTGGTCGATATGAGTATGTACTAAAAGGAAAATGAAAACTTCACATTTATGTTGACATGCATAGATGTTTTTAGCAAATACGCCAGGGCGCGCGTTTTAAAAAACAAGAGGGGTCCCGAGGTATCTAAGGCTTTTGAAAGTATTCTAAAGGAAGGACATGTACCTCAAAAGCTACAAACTGATCGTGGAAAAGAATTTTTCAACAAAAACTTTCAGAACATTGTCTAAATAAGGTATTCATCATTTACCAAGGGAAGTGAACTAAAAGCCAGTGTGGTCGAGCACTTCAACAGAACTATCAAGTCTAGAATGTGGAGGTATCTAACAGCTGTTAATTCCAAGCGTTATATGGATGTATTACCCGATTTGATTACATCCTACAACAACAGTTATCATCGGAGTATCAAGATGAAACCTGTAGAAGTGTGCAAAGAAAATGAAAATACAGCGTTTAAAACACTGTATGGCACGAGCGACGTAAAAGATAAAAACGTCGTGTTTAAATACAAAACAGGCGACATCGTTAGAGTATCTAGAGTGAGAGGAGCATTCACAAAGGGTTATGAACAAAACTTCACACATTAATTTTTTACCATATTTGAATGTATCCCCCGAATATCACCAGTCTGAAAGATTATGACGGTGATATAGTAGAAGGGTTGTTTTATGAAGAAGAACTGCAGAAAATCAATGTTGATAGGGATAAAACATTTAAAGTGGAAAAGATTTTAGACAGAAAGAACGCGGGGAAAAGACATATGGTCCTAGTGAAATGGTTAGGATGGCCCTCAAAATTTAACAGTTGGGTCCCTGAAAAAAACATGGTTAACATTTAGACCTTTTTAATTACAGAACTAAGCTTGCAAGGTCGCTCATATTGAAGGGTCTGTGGCAGGTTGGTCTGACAGAATTTCAATACCCAGGATTGTGGGAGACGTTTGGTGACGAACGCGATGCCGAAGACACGTGGTAAAACATACGCTCATCATCCGGTCAACCTGTACGGCGGAGAGTATTCCCTATTTGTATATAGCGACATAATAGACTATCAATTTGTGGGGGACTATTTTGTGCCCCTGCTACGATGTGTACACATAACAGGGAAAAACAAAACTGTGGTCACTATTAAATACGACAGAGCACACTATGTACATGTGTCTAAAGCACACATTAACGACATAGCCATAGAGGTAAAGTCGGATCAGAACCAGCACATACTGTTTAAGTACAGAAAGGTAGTTGCAAAGCTACATTTCAGACCTGTGAAACAAAGAAAGTTGTTTTAAAACAATGAACCAGTATAAACAATGAACCAGTATAATCCATATGCAGACCCTGGCGTGGGATGCACACGCTGTTTAATACTTTGTTGTATTCAAAACAACGCTGTACAGTACAAAATACGGATTGTGGCAGCCTCCTTGTTTGTTAAAAAAGTCACCGTATCACCTGCTGTGAGACTAGCGCACGCTCAGGCATTAATGACCTCCACAGCTAATTATCCCATTGACAGGGTATATCTACAAAAATCTCAATACCAGCGGGCACGCGTGTCTCCAATCAAGAAAATTTGTTTTTAGGAACGCTTCCCAAATCTATTGTAACAGGTATGGTAGATAATGATGCGTTTACAGGCAAATATGATAAGAGCCCGTTTGCATTTAAGCATTACGACTTGGAATTCTTGGCCGTATATGTAGATGGCCAACAATTTCCAGCTAAATCCTTACAACCGAGATACCTGGAGGGGTCCGCGGTGCGTGAGTTCTACCAGCTAGTTCTGGCAACCGGAAGACACCTAAAAAATAGACCGTTAGCTATCGACAAAGACGTTTTTTTGAACGGATACACACTTTACGCGTTCAACCTCACACTGGACGAAGAGTGTGGACAGCATTTGTTGCTAATTAAGTCGGGAAACATTAGACTGGAAGGCGGTTGTGTCCAATCGTAGACAGGTTCTGCTGGATTACTACTGAGACCATGAATACTGTCAAGCTAACTGCTGTTATGGATAAGATTTCGGCAAACACACAATTTCTCTGTGTTCTAGCATGCAATAAATTACCCAAATATTATGGCAAGAGTGACCTTCATCTGTAATAATTAACACGCATAGCTCGGACCTGCCGGGAGAGCATGGGCTGGCTGTGTACATAAATGAGGAACGCATCGGCTGTTTTTTTTTATAGATTTGGTAAGGAGTTGTTCCCATCAGCAAGTTGCTCCCATCAGCCATTTACACATTTTTAAGAAACAGTTGTACTAGTATTACATTTTCATGCAAACAGGTATAAGATTTTAAGGCTGTTACGTGTGGTGAACATTGTGTTTTCTTTCTCTACCACATGTTAAGAGGCATACCCTATGAGGATGTGATGTGTAGATATACAGATGATTTGCTTAAACATGATAATATGGTTTCATTTTTTGTGAAGAAATTACAACCATGTGTCTGTATGACAAATATGTTTTGTTGTGTTCAATGTGTACAAGAGTGTAACGCTTTTATAAAGAATGATTAATGTACCACAGATATTTAATAAAAGAAAACAAACTCTGAACAGTGTTGCATTGCAGACAATTTATTTTACAAATAGGCATGATACATACAAATACAGTACTCCATGGTATCTAAACCCATACATTTATATCAATGCCGAAAATATATACATTTATTTCAAGTATAACAAAACACTATAACAATAGGCCAGCAAGGATTTTAAGAAAAATTTTTTAACCTTATCAAACTAGTGAAAATGTACAGCTCTAAAACTCAAACATCCAGTATTTAGCTGGGGGAGAGGTCCAGATGGGGGGCCAAAGTCGGTAGACGAGGTGACGCAACAGCTGGAGGTTGATGAGATGCACAAGCCTGCCTGACCACTACGAGGCATACTGCCGGAAGTGAATTCCATGAATTGGACCCCTGTTGGAAATTGGCCAAGCTAAGTGCCTCCCATTTAACTGCTGGCGTGATTGTTGCTACTGTTTGGAAGCTATATCTCCGTCTCCCACTGGATGTTCAACTTTTCGGCTCCACCTTGGCCCATAGCTTAGAGATTTTTTTGTGCGACGAGTTGCAGAGACTGTGTTTCCTTTCACTTCCTGCTCTTGTGTCCTGTTAATTTGACCCACGGAGTAGAGGGTGTTTTTTTAGTTATTTATAAGGAACATTTGTGTACTTTTTTTCCCTTTTTTTTGGAGTGACTATTTGCCGAGTGTTTATTGTGTTATGTGTTATGAAGTGCTCATGATTCTTTTTTACATGGTGTGCTTATAGTTTCATGTGTGGAATTTATATTAAGCTTTCCTCCAACGGCATCCAAAATGACATGACCCAGAGTAGCTATAGTTGTCTCCTGCCTGCTGCTATTGACGAAGTGGACTGTGATCGATAGACATTTTCCCCTAGCCTTTTTGAGTGCTTGGACTATTGCTAGAAATTGTGATCCAACAACCATTCTGTTTTTTTGTCTGTTCTTTTTGCGAGAATGTTCGTAGCACCTTCGTGAACCTGGGCTAGTAACCCCTCCCCTTGTTTTCTCAGTGCCATTTGGAGCTGAGTGGATCGTTCCCCACACCACCAGGACCCCTTTTGAGGATAGTAACTGCAACACTTCGGAGCTGTGCGCCTGTTTTCCCTTGCAAAGAGGGGGGACTGTGATATTGGATATTTTGTTTTTTGGATTTTTATCCCCTGCCCTCAAAGACTGATTTTATCTGATAAAGAACTAAATAAATACTCTTTTAATCATATTAGTGCATCCTGGCATATGTGGGGGGTGCAGTTGCTCTTCAGGGTAGTGTGGTTAAGGGGTAGCAAAGGCGCCTCCACCTGGTGACAGTCATAAATCTTTTTTGACAGAAGGTGTATCCTATAACTACTGAGGACCATTTGTAAGTCAGCACTGCTGCACCTCCAAGCTCCTATCCTGAAAACAAGCTCTGAATTATTACAAGCACACCACTGTACTGTACAGACACTGCCAGGAGAATAAAGGTCTGTTCTTCTGTTGGCAGATAACATTTGCTCAGTTTTGTAAAGCATGGATCACCTAAAGATATGGCATATCATAACACTACACCGTGTTCTGTGGTGCCAGAGTAATGACATATTTGAATATAAATGAGGGGTAATGGGTGGAGGTGAGACTCAGGTCAGCTACAGGGTGAACCACAGCACATGATAAATGACATTTTCATGAAGCAAATGAGAGGGGTGGACGCTGAAAGTCCTATTATTTGGACTAAACGAGAAGTCTAGAGCTTGATCTGACCATAAAAATGGGTAAAGAATGACCACATTTATTGCTGGGCTTGATCAAGCCCAGTCCAACTCTGATAAAATGGTCCGACAAAATGGTTTCATAAAAGGTTTGGTGATTAGAAAAAGCATTAGATCCATGTGAAAAAATAATTGCCCACTAAGTTTAATACCTGATTGTGTCACCTTCAGCAGCAACAACTACAACCAAACACTTCCTAACTGGAAATTAGTCTTGTACGTTTCTGCAGACAAACACACTGGAGGGCTTCCATGCATGTACTGCCCATTTAGGGTCCTGCCATAGCATCTCAGTGAGGTCAAGACTATGACTTGGCCACTCCAGATTGAGATTTCAGATTAACTTGCAACCTGCTGCAAAACCCAACTGAGCTTTAGATCATGGAGTGATGATCAGACATACTCCAGCATGTTGTTCTGGCATGTTGAAGTCACCAAGGCCCTGAAGCAGCAAAGCACCCCCACACCATCACACTACCACCACCATGTTTCATTGCGATGTACAATGTTCTTATGGTGGAATGCTGTGTTACCTTTACAAAACCCCAGTCTTCCAACAAGTTCTACTTTCATCTCATCAGTCTTATCACATAATGCCAAAAAGCTGGTGTCTTTTGGCAAACGTGAAATAAGTCTTAATGATACACTTTTCCAGTAGTGGTGCTCCACAGTGCTGGAAAGCCTGTTTAAGCAATGTTTAGATTCAACAAGGCTGTAACTTATAAAGCCTGTGTCCAGATCTTACTGATCCGAATTATCCAACTAAATTTGGGTTACTGGTCAATTGTGTATCAAAGGGGGCAATTTCCTTTTCATATAGAGCCAGCTGGTGTTGGATACATTTTTAAATAAATAAAATGATTTTATTTATTTATTTATTTTGTACTCTGGTTGTTTTATACTCCAGCTTTCAGCTTGTTTCGGGATCGGAACTATCAAGGGTGATGTAGAGTTCCATGCAAAAGTCTTGCGTGACCCATTTCTGTGCATTTTGTCTTGCTGATGCAAAAATATACTGCTCAAAAAATTTGAAGGAACGCTCAAACAACAGCATGACCGTTTAAGTGTTCCCTTTAATTTTTTGAGCAGTATACTATTTACTGTGAGAGGCTGCAAAGTGCCTAAAAGGTGTCTAGATACAGGAGTTCCAACCACTCAGCATTCAGCACCACTAGTATACTGATCACCGCCTGATCATCTGGAATCATCTGCTCCTG
>JBBPCX010000040.1:29384787-29395981 GCA_037974365.1 Hydrocynus forskahlii | reverse complement strand
CAGGAGAGCTGGAATACTGAGCTGGTCTTAAAGGCACAGTTGAGCCCAAACACACTACCAGCTTGCCATTAGCCCCAGCCCTTTAAAAAGATTGAACTTTAGCAGGGATGGGCATGAAGAACTGGTTTTAAACTGGTCCCAGTTCCTGACAGGTTAATACTGGAATCTGGTGCATCTCCTGAACAAATGCGCATGCATTTATATTTCACACACACTAATATTTTAATAATATGGGCCAACTACTTAATACACTTCTTCTTACACAGTTTCATGCCCTTATATGGAACCCATTTTTATGGAGGTTCGTGCAGTTTTAGTCCAATAAGTGTCAATCTGTATTTTTGGTTTGTTTTTCCATTAAAAAAAGTAATGCAAAACATTTCTCACTTTGGAAATAGGCTTCATAATTTTTGTCAAGCAAAATGTAAACATCATGATTAGGGATGTGTATGGAGAACTGATACTAAACTGGTTTCTTACTGGTCAGTACTGAAATCTGGAGAATCTCCTGTTCAGACAGTGCTACTGTCAGTGTTTCTTCAGCATTAATACATTCGAACAGCTGCGTTTTCTAGGAATTGATACTGAATTGGATTACTGGAGGGACGGAGCAGTGCTCTGATCTTCACCAACACACATTTTTTGATCAGAACATTTGTAGCGACGCTCCTCCATCATTAAATAAACAGGAAACTCAGTACACAGTTTAGATCCTTATTTCTCAAGAAAATACCTGATGAAATAACTGCTGAATCTTTTCATGTCTTTTTATGCAATGTCTATTTTTTTGCACCAATTTATGGACTGTAGGATCAGTAAGAGTATCGATAAGTCTGAGTATCTATTATAAGTATCAGTATCGATACAATCATAATCACACCCATCCCTACTAATCAAGAAGCTTTAATGATACAAAATGCAAAATGGAATTCGGACAGTCAATCAACAGTCTAGATAAAATAACTGCTGAATCTTTTCACTTCTTTATTTTCTGCACCAAGTTATGGAGAGGAGGATCAATAAAATATCGGTAAGTATCGGTACTGATAAGCTGTATCAGTACTGATGTTGGTACCAGTATGATCCTAAAGGTACTCATACCTACTCCTCAGACGTGAGTAGAGCAGAAATAGACCAGAAAAATATATATCGTACCATGGATCTCTTTGATGCGAAGAGTGTTCTGATGCACCTTGTGTTTCAGGATCATCTGCTCCAAGTAGTAAAACGTCTTCTTGTGAACAGTCTAAAAGCGCGCACACACACACACACACACACACACACACACACACACACACACACACACACACACACACACACACACACAGATTGCTTGCAAAAACACCTCTGTCAGCAATGAGTGCACCTTAAATTAGCTGCACAAAAGGTTGTCTTAATACTTTTGGACCTTTAGTCCTATGCAATATTCCTTGGACAGACTGTGAGGATACTGATGCTAATGCATTAAATTATTCTCGGTCACATTTAGGCAAGTACTGAATATTACTCTGGGCACATGTATGATGAAATAAATAGATCCTTCATTGAATCTAAGCTCAAGTCCAGCAGGTCCCCCACCTTCTGTCTGACTTGCACAACTGCCTTCCAGTAGTCTTTGGCTTCTACTCGATGGCAGTCATCACACATCTGTGACTGCATGACGTACTCCACCACAAAGACCTGCTGCAGGATCGCCCCATTCATCACCTACAGAGAGCAGACAGTGAGTCCACTGAACCGTCAAACTCTGCTTCACTCTGCTTAACAACAGGGCTGCACGAAAGGCCAAATATCAGTATTGCAATTATACAGTTACACACTGCAGCTGTGATTCCTAAATCACACTGCAGCTAAATCACCTCCTTCTGGATGGTCAGCTTCAGCTTAATTCGTTTAGAGTGGGGCTCTGTCCATAAGAAGCCTGCGTCTATGAGCCGGACCTGGGCAGCAAAAGTAGCACAGTTCAGTGATGCAGGTTCACAATAGGCAATTAACCCTCAGAACCCGCCTGATGCTCCAGTGCGTCAAATGTGTACCTCCACTAAAACATCATCTTATACAAACGTTAGGAGTGATTTGGAGCTACAGTATGTTTAGGCTGACAGCAGAGGCTTTGTACATTATGTACATTATATGAAGCTTAATTTTATGATTGTACATTGTGTAATACCAGAGATTTCAAACCTAAAAAAAAAGACAAACTTAAAAGATGGCATAATTTAAGAGACAAAATAACAGATCATAAAACAGTGGAGAAAACATGGTGTGAGAAGCCCCATCACATGAACCCCGTCTGGGACAGATTTTTCTAATTTTACTGTAAATGTGTACATAGTTTCATATTTTAATTTTAATGTATCTTGGAGTACTATTGTGTGTGTAAGATTTCCTAAAGCTTTAATGTGTATGTTTGTGGATTTTTACAGTAAAAACATTTTGGGGTCAGTTTGGGGTCAACTGGTTGTGCTGGAACAAGGATATGAAAATACTTGCACATATTGTTTAAGGCTTTAAACATTAGAAAAAAAAGTAATGAGTAAATGGGAAAAATAGCCCTAGGGATCTAAGGCTGAGAGTTTCTTACCTTAGTCATTGTGCTTTTTATTTTTTTTAGACACAAAGCCAGCAGCTCCCTGGACTCTAGAGCACAATGCACCCACGTGCCTGGGGGCTGCAGGTACCTATTCGAACAAATGAGGCAAGCTGTCAATCAAGCGAAGCCGCTGATTCACTCACACAACACTAAACTACTCCAAACTGAAGTATGTGTGGAATGCAACGGCTTTAGTCCTGCATCAGGCACACACTTCTGCAGGCACTTAGATTTTCTACATTTGCACGATACTCACTTAATATTTGCTAAAAATACTAGCCAATGTCAGTTTTTATTCATCACTTTGTTCATTGTTTTGGAATCAAAGTGCAGACATATGTGTTGTTAGGAGCTTAGTTATTGAAAAGAAGAAAAAAGACAATAAATTGGTAGATACTCAGGGGTTGTGGTATCAGTACCGGACATCAAAAAGTGGTATCACTATTATGTAAAGGCACTTTCCCACAGGCATGCAGTAAATGTGCTGTACCTAAACTGTACTGTGGCGGTACAAAGGTTGTATCAGGTTTGGATTTCCCAGTGTATCTCAGTCCAGTAATGGAGTTTCCAAGTCAGTTCTCTCCCAGTTTATGGCTGGTCGTCGTACCAAAACCGCGCCTATGGAGTCAAACCAGTGGAACCTTTTTCTGTCAGAACTGCTTTTGTTATTGTGGTCTTTTTTTAATAGCCTTGTGTTTTTTTCCTCAGCTTTTATGCATCAAAACCCTGACCCGGCCAACTTGTTAGTGATGTCCTGGTGCACCTTCATGTTAAAGATAAATTTGCTTGCGTCATAGAAAACTCCCACTGAAATTTATCTTCAACCCAGACAGACAGTTGTGCTTGTACTTCACTGACTTCCCAGTTGTTAGTTTGTATCTCCATTGTTGTTTTGTTGTGTGAAAAGTAAAAACTGTGTCCTTTTTGATGTTGTGAGACAATGAGATGTTATTTCTCCAGTATGTCAGTCAGTATTGCTTAATACCTCCAATGACTCAGATCTTGATCTTTCATTAAATTCTATTCATTTAACAGGTCTGCACAGAGAAACTAATTTAGTACCGTTCACACTGCTTGCAGAAATGCACAGAGACTTGTTTTGGAATTCCTTCCGAGATGTCCACCTGGGTCCTCAGGCAAGACACACACATGTTGGCTGGATTTGGAGGAATGGGGATGCCACACGTGCAGCACAGGCTGTGCGGAAGGAAAGCAGTTCATTAGCAGGGCTGAATTAGTGCATTACACACACAGACACTGAGGTAACACCATGGGCACTAAATGATCTGGAAGGATATTTAATTTAGACTTTTTTTTTTTATCTTACTTATTTTTTTCCTGCCTAACAGGCCTCTTAAACACACTTACGTCCTGTGTGCTCTAGGATTCATGTATATATTGAGTAAATCTTAGTGACTTTAAAGTGATTTGAGACAAAAAAAAACCATTCAGCTTTAATATTTTAATGTGAGAATCGAATAGCAGAAAAAGCCAGGATTTAATGATGATCATCCCTACTGTGTACCAAAGATGTAAGAACACTGTTAATACCCACAATTCCATCATGAGCTAAATGTTTCTTATTGAACTAACAGTGGACAGATCACTTTATGCACTACAGTGTACTTAACTAACATGACTTTCATTACAAAGAGGACATAACTGGGCCTAACTGGATTCAGTGCTGTGCATTATGTGAAATACTGAATTTAAAAAATGATGTATTCAGCTTTCACAGTCCCTCTCAAGGGTGGATGATATGGCAAAAATATGACAATACGTCTTGCCAAATGTAGTTACAAGTTTGAGTTCAACTTGCTTGACTTTTACTGTAAAGGTTTTGTAAAAACTTACTGTGAATTTAAATGTAACTGAAAAACATCACATTTAAAATGAACTATAAAAACTGAGTATGGTTTTTATTAACGTCACATAATATGCTGAAATAATAGATAATTTACTGATAACGAAAATTCCAATGGCTAGAGTAGCAACAAAACAGTACTCAATACACGTACTGTCACAAAAATAACAAACTACAGGGCAATACAGGTTCCGCAGCCTGATGGCCAAAATCCTCATATCTTTAGGATCCTTAACAGAGACCTGACCACCCTCTGACTCCTCCAGATTCTTTGCACTTTAAGTCTGTTCTTAAGGTTAGATTCGAATATGCACTAATTTCAAATGACTCCACTACTGATCTCAAGCGTCATATGATTCTACTCAATGTCCTGCTGCTATTTTTAAAACTGCCACCAACTTCACACACCTTCAGTCATTGTTCCCGATTTATATAAACACTGGCAGTATGTCATGTCAACCCTTACACTTCATTGTTTCAAGCACTACACCACTTTGTACAATGTTCACTTTCAGAGGTTGCAGTATTTGGTGTACTACTGCTTTTATTTTAATTTGGTCTACTGCTGCTTGTTTATTTTAATGTATTACTCTTCTATTTTAATGCACAGTCCAGGAGGACTTAGGTAACACTTTTCAATGCATAACCTGTATGTGACGAATCTTGAACTATACTACATATAAACTACACAAAAACCTTATTGATCCCAGAGCAATCCACCAACACACCCCTCCCCTGAACTTCCCTCTCCTCCACCTAACACAATGCATGCATATAGTATATACATCTTTTCTGCCTTAAACAAACAACTCAGACTTTAATTACCTCTGTAAATCCCCTTCTATGTATTACACTGCACGTTCTCGGTCCTGCTGCTGCTGCTGTATTTGCAGTTAGATTTACTGCTGTCTACCTCTGTTCTGCATTACAAGTGAAAAACTCTGCTGCTACAATTCAGTATGTCATAACACTGTATTCATTCAGACTTGTACAGCAGCTGATGTCAACTGCACTAAATGTTCAGTTGTTTTGTTGCTTGTGTTTTTTTGCACTCTCTTTTGTCCAGTCAACACTTGTAACATTCATTCTGTTCTTGTGTTGCACCATGGTCCTGGAGGAACATTTTGTTTCACTGTGTACTGCGTATATAAGGTTAAAATGACAATAAAACCTCCTTGACTTCACTTGCTTTACCAGCCATAGTGGCTCCTCTGTACTGTTGGTGTTTTTGTCAGAACACAAACCTTTGACAGCATTAACATTGTGATGCGTATTGTGTATCATGTCATTTTCAGGTGTTACTCACATGTTCCCCTGACTGCTTGTGGCTGGAGCCTTCATGTATTCCATGACTATGAGGACAGAAGAGGAAAATAAAAGTTTTTAGTTTAGAATAAATTGTCCAACATACAACAAAGTAAAGTAAGTGGCCCCTTACAGTCACACATGAACACACCACAGCACATAGAGTGAACAGTGTGAAATTCTTTCTCTGTATTTAACCTATTCACCAAGTGAAGCAGTGGCCAACCAGTGACACAACGTCCGGGGAGCAGTGTGGGAGACAGCACTTTGCTCAAGGGTACCTCAGTGGTGCCACTAGCAGTCCTGAGATTCAAACCCATAACCTTCTGACCACAGCTCCCTTACCACTAGACCATCAGCTGCCCAAAACATACTATCACAAAAATACACTGTATATGTACATATATGCTGAACACTGTGGATAAATGTAAATATACACATTGGAGTTTCTTCAGTTGTTTGGTTGCAGCACATTGACAGGAACAGTAATAATTCCCCAAACAAATTGCACATTGCATACAGTAATATTTCACCCCAAAAATTGTACATATTGCACCAGAACTATTGCACAAAAGTTTAATTAAGACTAAAAACGGGTGAAAAGAAGTCAACTTTAGTCTCGTATGTTCCTAAACTTCACATCAGGGCTGCCGTCACATGAACAGCCTGAATAAAACAGTGCCAAACTGGTGTAAACACATTTTTTTAAAAGCAAAAATGACATTTTTCAGTATTTTGGGAGCCACAGACCCGGGCCCATGCTAACAAGCTACAGCTAAATACTCACTTTACGAGGCCCTGGAGACGATTCAAACCACGGTAAACGTGCCCTGACGGAATCAAAAAAGTGCTGTGTCCTCCTTCAACAACAGACTGTCATTTCATCCGAAAACCAAATCAAATTTGATCCGAAATAGGGAGAAACTTCACACGCACGTGTGATACCCGACCACGGTGACAGAGCAGAGGACCCCAACAGGCACCAAACACTGCGCCTGACTGGATCTAACAAAAACATTCTCTCCATTTTTTTTATTTAAAATGAACGAACGGGGAAATTACACAAATTATATGTAATAAGCTAATATTTTTTTAGAAATAACTAAGACGATACAAGTATCTTTAAAGCTTTTATGGGGCTAAAGCTACCTAAAAATAGCATTTAAAATATTATTTAGAGTTAGAGAGTATTAAAGAGTATTCTGAAGTGCAGTATTATATCCCCGGTCTCAAAGGGTTTGACAGAACTCACAACTTTGTGTCCTTTTTTATGTTTTCGAAAGTCAGTGTTGTGGAACTACAATACCCAGCGTGCATTGCGCAGAGCAGTCACATCGCCATGGTAACTAGAGCTGCACGATATATCGTCTGGTAAGCGTTGTCGCGATATTGGTCCATGCAAGGAAGCTGCAATATGCAAATGAGCCTCTAACCAATCACAGTAAGGCTTTTTAAAAAAAGTTACCAATCACAACTCCAGGTGTGTTACTGTTGTTCTGTAAAAAGCCAATGATCCAACAAGGTTCTCTCAAAGGATCCATATTTTACATTTTTATTTCTTTCCAGGACATTTGTGCGGGCTTATATGATTCATAATTATCTTATCTCTTAGTACCTCATACACCTGTATGTAATTTAAGATAATCTGATAGTGTTTTTTTTTAACAATTCCCAAGGTCAATCTCAAAAATAAAGGAGATAAGGCTTTTAGTGTCAGGGCTCCTAGGCTCTGGAATGATCTGCCTGATGAAATCAGGTCAGCCAAGTCACTATCCTCTTTTAAGTCCCTCCATACAACTCATCTTTATAAGATAGCTTTTCTTAATTTTATTTAAATTATAAGTTTTGTTTTTTGATAAAGTTTTTTTTCAGAGTTTAGTTTTATTTCAGTGTTAAGTTTTATTTTTTGACAAGTTTTATTTCAGAATTCAGTTTTATTTCAGTGATAAGTTTTATTTCAGCTTTGTGTATCCCAGTACACAAAGCGAGCTCCATAAAGACGTGGCTGGATGAGTTCAGTGTGGAAGAACTTGACTGACCCACACAGAGTCCTCAACCTCAACCCCATCCAACACCTCTGGGATGAACTGTGAACTGGAACAGAGACTGCAAGCCAGGCCTTCTTATCCAACATAACAGACCCCCTTTTGCTGCAGTAAGACCCTCTATTCTTCTGGGAAGACCACAGGGTGTTGGAACATTACTGTGAGGATTTGACTGCAGCCATGAGGGCCTTGTGTGATCACACACCACTCCATCTCACCCCAAAAGTACTAGATGGAGCTCTATCAATCCTGAGACCCCACAGGCCAATGCTGCTGGGCTTTAGATCCATTCTGTCATTCTATATCATATTTAAAAAAGCGTTATTTATATATTCTCGTATAATACTACTATATGTACTATTTGTGTACATATACACTATTTGTGTACATATACACTATAGACTATATTTAGTATTTTACCTATTTAAAACTCCATTATTTACATATATTCTATAAATGTATTTTTAAAACGCTATTTATATATTTCATATCATACGACTTATTTAAAAACACATTAATTATATTATCTAGACTAAAATGTTTAAACCTGCAACTTTATATATATTCTAAACATATTCGTATTTGTATACTTTAGGTATTCTATATGTTATTGGTTTTTAAAACGCTTTATATATTCTATTTTATAATATAATTAATACATTTGTATTATTCATGTTTATGATAAAGTAATTAAACAATAGTTACAATATATTATATATATATATACACATGTATCCATATATGTAGCTATATAGTATAATGTACATACACATATTATGTATATTTATATATCTCGTAATGTAATGCTGTTTATTTGCTGGAAGTTGTGCTCGCACTTTCGGACGGTGTGTGTCACTGTTGTGGACTGGAAAGGGGGGGGTCCCTCCGGCTGACATTTACTCTGTGTGTGTGTGTGTGTCTGTGTGTGTGTGTGGGGGGGGAGGTGTTGAAAACACTCCTCTGCAGCTTCGCTCCGCAGGAAGGAGCGCGCGCCGCGGTGCAGGAGAACCTTTAAAGCCTGAACCTTCATCTCCTTGAATAAACCAGTGAAGTCTCTCGGACTGTCCGGGTCCACCCAGGATGGGGTGCTGAGGCGCGCGGTCAGTGAAGGAGGTGGTGTTGGTGGTTGTCGCGGGGGTCGTGGGGGCGGCTGGTGGGGGGGATCTGAGCGCGCGCGTACTGCTGGTGGTGGTTCTCGATGCTTGGAGATACGATGACCCTGCTGTCTCTGCTGGGCCGGATCATGCGCTACTTCTTGCTGAGGCCGGAGACCCTGTTCCTGCTGTGCATCAGCCTGGCGCTGTGGAGCTACTTCTTCCACACGGACGAGGTGAAGACCATCGTCAAGTCGAGCCGGGACGCCGTGAAGATGGTGAAGGGGAAGGTGGCCGAGATCATGCAGAACGACAAATTCGCGGGGCTGGACGCGCTGGACGCCGAGTTCTCCAAGACCTGGGAGTTCCGGAGCAGCAGCGCCGCCGTGTTCGCCATCCAGGGCCGGAGGGAGCACATGGAGGACCGCTTCGAGGTGCTGACAGACCTGCTCAACAAGAGCCACCCGTCCATCTTCGGCATCTTCGACGGACACGGGGGGGAGGTACGTGTCATCTATTTCTCTCTTTCATCTCTATTTCCCCTCTCTCTATCTTTCTCTCTCTCCATCTTTCTCTTTCTCTTCTGTCGATGTATCTACCCTCCTCTCCCTCTTTTCACTCTTTCATCTCTTTCTCTCTCTCTTTCTCTCTCCCTCTTTTCACTCACTTCCATGCCTCTCTTTCTCTCTTCCCCCCTTCTCTTTCATCTTTCTTTCTCTGTCTTTCTACTCACTCTGTCCCTAAATCTCCTCTCCTCCCCCCCCCTCTCTCTCCCCTTTTCTCTCTTTCATCTTTCTCTCCATTTCCCCTCTTTATCCCCCTATTTATCTCTTAACCTATCTCTATATTTCTTTCCCCTGTCTATCCTACTCCTTCTCTCTTTTCCCCTTTCTCTCTCTTTCTTTCTTTCCATATCTCTATCTGGTTATCTCTCTTTCCTCCTCTTTCATCTCTCATCTCTTTCTTTCTCCCTCTTTCTTCTCTCTCTTTCTATTTCCCCTCTCTCTGTTTCTCCCCTGCTCCCTATCCATCTCTTTCCCTCCCTCTATCCTTCTCTCTCCCCGCTTTCTCTCTCTTTCCCCTCACTCTATCTTCCTTCTCTCCTTCTCTCTACCCCCCCTCTTCCTGGCCGGACTCTGAACAGGTGTAGTGTTACCTGCACGCAGACACGAGTGTGGCTGTGAAGTTCTGAGGCCCTTTTTGTGTGGGAGATTACTGTGGTGTTTAAAATATTGAAAGATTCACTAAAATGCCCCTTCAAACTGAAGTATTATTTGCATTATTATAATTTTGCATTTGGTAGCAATTGTTTGTAGCGGTAAAATAGCAGTTTTTATTATTATCAATGTTAGTCGGTAGTGGTTTAATGTAATTTGTTTAAGTTTGTGTATTGATTGACTGGTTGATGAATTGGTTGATCTATCAGTAGTATAGAAGCAGAATTAAAAGCTCTACTTTTGTATAACCTCCATAACTGCAGCTGGATTTCAGCTGGATCTGATTTTCCCGAAACTGTCATTTCAAACTCCTCTTTGCTTTTCGAGCGATTGCTCCAAGTAGTTCTTGCACCTCCAGCAACAGTCAGCAGGTTACAGCTGTGTGCAAAAGTCTGCACACCCCACGTAAAACGGCATGATTTTAAAATGACAATGAATATGGCCCAACTTTGTAAAGGTGTGTAAATAAATCAAAGTATATCAAAATAGTAATTTGACCAGGGTCGCCCAAACTTTTGCACACAACTGTGAGTGCTTCTGTGCTTTTCCCTCATCATTAACACTGCAGACCAAAAGAAGACCCGTAACCAATGAGGCATCCAGATAACGAGTTCCACATCATGTTTTTGGGGGGTGTTGAGGCACAGACTGGTGCACACACACACACACACACACACACACACAGAATAGGTGAAGTGCATGCTGATGCTCTGGTGGTCTCAATGGTGACTTTGTGTTCGGTGCTGCAGCTGCTGTGCTGCTTGATATATGAAGGCGTCCTTCTCTTCGCCAAGCTTGTGCTTTTACCCCCATCTGTTATTTTATATATTACACTGTTTACATACAGTGCTGTGCAAAATCTCGAGCTCCTCATTTCTCTCAGTTTTGCTTTGAATTACCTTGTTGGTACAAAAATACTATTTTATTCCCATCAAACTGTCTCATCTTCGGCCTATTGAGTAGATTAAATGAAGGAAATGGGAATAAATGTTTTACTGTGACAGGCTGCAAAGTGCCTAAAGATACAAGGAGCCTAGATAAAGGAGTTCTAACCACTCAGCATTCAGCACCACCAG
>JBBPCX010000040.1:29355452-29378744 GCA_037974365.1 Hydrocynus forskahlii | reverse complement strand
AGATGCCTAGATAAAGGAGTTCCAACCACTCAGCATTCAGCACCACCAGTATACTGATCACCGCCTGATCATCTGGATGTTTTTTCACTGGTTCACTGGTTCAGTTAGATGGCTTTGTTTTGCTTGAATGATTCATTTTTCGGTGTGGCTTGACCAATTGAAGACAGGTCACTGGTCAGGTCCAGGTCCAGGGAATGGACTAAAATGACTAAAAAGACAGCCAAAACTCTGGAAGTCCTTCCGCAAGGATGCCTGGAGAACTGTTCCTCAAGACTACAATAAAAATTCATTGGGCTCTTTTTATGCAAAATAAGAAAACATGAGGGGGGAACAGTTCCGTAGGGCAACAAAATCTACACAGGATCTAAAATATTTACTCAGTATTTTTGTTCCTAAAGCTTTCATCTCTATTCTTATGCTGTAAATTTTAATTTCCCCTGACCTGGTGACCCTTTCTCCCCGATCGGTCCTGGAGGGCCTCTCTCCGGGGGACAGCACTCACAGAAGTTAAAGAAGCACTCGTTGTAATCCAGAGTGTAGTTCCTTGGCCCCACTCCAGGGGGCAGCATGGCCTCGGTGTGGTAGTCGGAGGAGTAGGCGTCGCTTGTGTACGTGGTGCTGTCAGTGGAAGATGAGGAATAAGCATCCATGATGGAGTCTGTGGTCTCTTCAATGGCTGCGGTGGTGGAGGGGATGGCAGTGGCAGTAGTGGGGTACCGGGTCCCTACACGGGAGGGCAGCTGTGAGGAGCTTTCCCCACCCTGAGGCCTCTTAGTGGGCTTTGTCCGGAGTCGGTATGGGTTCCTAGAGGCAAAAACCTCTATCACTGTCACCACCACCAATACCGTGATCAGGATGACCAGGCGGAGAGAACAGGGCATTTTACTGGAAGTGCGTCACCTGTCTAAAGGGAAAGAGAGGGAAAGGGAAATTTGTGTAAACCCGATTACACTCACTTTTGCCACAAATTCTTGACAGGAGTGTAACATGTTGAATATTGGAGGGTTTTTAAGGACTGTAAATGTTTTATGGATTGCGATATTGAATTGGCCGATTCTATTTTCTTTGTGAATGATGACAATTTTTTAAAAATACCTGAAGCTCACTATTTGGGCTGTGCAAACCCATGAATCACCCAAAATCCATTGACTAGTCACTTATTAGGAAGACATATTACACATGAAGTGCTTCATTTGATTGTAAAAAAAGACCCATTTGTCATTTGTATCATGCTCTACAAAAGGACTGTGTGCTATGTCTGCCCGCTTCTTTCCACTTCTTTCCAACTTTTCATATTCATACTAAATAAAAGTGAATGGAATGTTTCACACCAACACTGGAACACACACCACTGATAGAAGATGGTCATTTAATCAGCTGCTAATCTAATGTGCTAAACACTCTTGTGATTATTTCCTTTACAGATAATAACTGTATGACTGCCTGCACAGGCTTTTAGTAACACTGTTTTTTTTTTTTTATCAAACGGTTGAGATGTAAAGAAAGTCATTCAGAGAGGTGTGGTATAAAACAGAATTGTTCACAGTGGTAGTAAGTGGAACCAGACGTCTAAAGAGTAATTCTGAAAGCTCCCTCAGAAAGAAATTACACGAAATTCTGATGAAATCATTAATACCTAGATAAGATTTTGGTCAAAAATAATTTTTAAACACATAAATGCTGGAGAGCTACATGCAGGGCGTTGTGAAGCAAAATAGTCCCCAAAGAAAACTCATTGGATACTGTTTGATACTATTTGACCATCATCATCTTTCCATATAAACACTCAGAAGACACATGTTAGTTCATCGGTGGGTCTGGATAGTAAATAAAATGGCCATTGCGTTGTGACCACAGTATAAAGAAATCTAAGTCAGTAAGTTTCCCTATAATTGCACACTAAATTACTTTGGTTGCATCATGAATTTTGTTCCTCAGACTGCCTCAAATGGTATTTACCACTAAAGAGGAGATTCATTTAAACTTGTATTTAGCGAAAACCCAGCGCCTTCTTACCTTGTTGATGAATTTAGCTTCTTCTCACTCGACTTCCCAACCAACATCACAGCTTCCACCTTTTAACAGCCTGGGCCTCCCCGCTCCCTTGGGCCCAGCCAATAAGAGGCCGTTCAGGCCCCGGGTCCGGCGGGGTATACTTGGCATTGGTTTGAAGGTGTGATACCTGAGCAGAAGCTAATGTGATGTTTTGGAGAGGGGTATCAGATCAGCCAGCCTCATTCTCATGCATCCGTACACCTTTGGAATAGTGGACTCCTTTCCACTTAACACACACACATATGCACAGCTCACATTTGACACACATTAATATAGGCCCTACTGTTAGAAGTAGAGGTTTCTGTGGTGGGATGTTATAGCAGAACTACTTGGTTCCACAGAGAACCTCTAACTGTGGGGCCCTCTAAAGAAAATTAAATGTGTGCAAGGAACCTTCACACACCATCTCACCTGGCGTCTCATCAGGGCTGTCTTGAGACATGCATATCAAACTTGGGGGTCTTCACTAACTTCAGTCATATTATTTTGTGTCTAAGGATAATGGACAAACACTTTAATCACTGGGATCAAAACTGTTTGAGAAAAATGTGTGATAAGTGTCAAAAAAGTTGAGGCTAGATTTAGCATTCAGTGTTTTTACAGAACGATTCAGTGTAAAACTGCAATATAAAAACAAATGTCATGCAGGAGTCCTAACTGAAGGCCCTGATGGTCCATTCAGTGGTTTTGTGTTTATTTTTCTTTAACTCGTTCAAATCTGCATTCAAGATTGGTTACTGTTCATATCCACGTGGGTCACAGTAAAACGAATCAGCAGATGGAACCGGAGATTTCTTTGTGCTGCCGTGTCTTCTGTCACTGTATGAAGCCTCATACTGTCCTTACTGTTGGATGTACTGGTTTCTGAACGTGACATTCAGAGCGCAAGTCACGTTGCAATGGAAACACTTATTATTCATATATTTGTAACAATAAAAGACATGTCAGATATATTCCCATTCATGTGTTATCTTTTGAATGAAAAGACACAAGTAAAATAAAAGTCTGCATTTTATTTTGAAGTTTCACATTGTAAACATGTGTGGTCACGTTCTTGACATAGCAAATAAATGTTTACATTTGAAAAACAATTATTTAATGGCAGAATTCCCTGTATTTTTTGTGTTGGAATTGAAATGTTTAGTTTAAAACTCTACGTCCACTTTCTAAGGTTCAAAGAAAGTTCCAGAATTTTACATCCAACCCTGGAACCGTTTAAGGAGCATTGATCTTCAACAACAGTATTTTCTCAGGAGACAAACATGATACCAAGTTTACAGAGGACATTGATCTACAGTATCCTCAAAAACGTTCAAGCGAAAACTTATTTTCCTCCACGACGAGGTTGAACGAGTCGTGGCTTTCCCAGGGATCAAAGAGGATCAGGAACTCGAGAGACTTTGACGTGGTCTCGGTGGTGTTAACGCAGCACACTTGGGAGGGAATGATCTCGCACTTTACACCCCTTCAAACGCCAGAGCTTCTGAGCTTCACATGACCAGCTGAGATGCCAGAGTGGTAAACAAGCAAAATTTCTTAGGGGTCGTGCTCAGGGGTCATGCCAGAGAAAAATCAAGGCTCTCAGAATTCTCAAAGCCAACACCGTCTGGCAGAAGCTCAAAGCCAAGCTACACAATCAAAGCTAACGAGAGCCTGAACCACAAAGGAAAGCGTTTCCGAAGCCTACGTAAAGGAAATTCAGCACTTGTGACTTTTACGTTCCAGCAGGCCAACTGGCTGAAGACCTCGAGGCATATGATGCCTACCACTTCACACCAAGCCAACAGTCTGTTAAATATAATAAAACCATTTTTATTCCAGTTTTCCAGTTAAAGATTACAAGAGGCTATGACCTGGACCTCATGTCCATTAGAAGGTGCCAAAATTAATGGCAGCCTTGATATGTGTGTGTGTGTGTGTGTTTCCAGCTGTGTGGGTGTCTAGAAGTCTAGAAATATGCCATACATATTCACAATTAGTCATTACATAATTACATCATCCATTACATAGTTAAGAAATTTACTACGTTTGCAGTCATGTTCTGCATCAACAAGGTTGTGTTTTTAGATTATCAAATGATTACACACAAACAGGAATATACTTCACACCCCAAAGGTCTTTTATTGTTACAAACAAATGAATAGTTTGTGTTTCTATAGCAATGTAAATTGTGCTCTGAATGTCTCGCTCAGAAACCAGCACATCCAACAATAAGGACAGCACGAGGCTTCATACAGTGATGGAGCACACAGCAGCACAAAGAAGTCTCCAATTCCTTCTGCTGATTCATTTTCTGCCCAGTTTAGTCGTCTCCAGTCCACACACTAAGTAGGACACCCCCAATCATGTGGTTCCACCAACAATGGGAGGGTGATGGCTAGCACATGCTTCCTCTGAGTCATGTGAAGCTCCAGCACATCTTCTCAAACTGCGGTTTCACTGGACTCAACACGCTCGGAGGAGAACACTAACCAGATGCCAACCTTAGTGCTCTGAGTTTGGTTAGCCTGTATCATCAGTCCAAGCTATTAACCTCTAGGTGGGAATGGTGCATAACATTAGTTAAATATTAGATGCTAATTTGAGTCCCTTTGATATGTACTGTCTAGTACCATCTGACATTTTATTGCATTCGTCTCTCGACCGGGTTATCTGAAAGGAACCTACATGTTTGAATCCCCACAGTGTGCTGGTTTTCTCCTCTTACACTTCCCCTGCTTTACTCTACTGCTATTTCACTCCACACAACAGTGCCATTTGCGAGGAGAAGAAGGAGAGCTGGTGGGGTGTATGTGTGTATGGTGTGTGTTGTGTGTACCAACTGTCACCTGAGCCACTGATACCCACCTACTTCCTCGCCCCTACAGAGCCCATGCATTAACTTCAACAGGCTCGAGTGAACTGGGCTAAATGGCACGGTCTAACTGCCAAGTGCTCAGAATGCAGATAGACCATTAACAAGCTACGGTTCCAATACACACTGCCTTCACCTTCCCCGGGCTGTTTCAGAGCAGCTCCAAGAAGAACTCGAGTTATAGTGACTTTGGTTTTGCTGAGCACTCGCTGTGATTAATATCCAGTCATTAAAAACATACGGTTAGTTGGACAATGACTTCTCCCCAACCATATGCTTTGCTAATAAAAATTATTGTTCTTTTCCTACCAGCTACTCACCAGACTGAGCAGGGTGGTCCACTCCATGGGCTAGCATCACACTAAGTAGGGTGATCCTCCCTCAACCCCCATCACTTAGCATGATGCTAGCCCACATTTGCTAGCAATCTGTTGAGTGATGGAGGAGAGGGGGGACTGCCCAACCTTCCCAGAGAGTGCAAGCCCAACTGCTCTCTTGGACCCAAGGCCATGGCGGGGGTGGCATCACTGGGGATCAAACTCGTAATGTCCCGATGACAAGACAGGAGCCCCATCCTTTTCTGAACAGGATGACAGTGAGGCCAACTAGTTCTGTATCCAGTGTTATTCAACCCTTAAAATGGCAAAGGAGCCCCTGGAGAGAAGGTCATGAAATAATCCTCTTACCCCACATGTCAATGGAAAGACAAGACTCCAATGTCTGGAGTCAAGTCAAGAGTCATCAAATGAAATGACTTTAATTACTGAGTATTTGAAAGGGTCAGAAAACTATAAGAATGATCCAGCTGTAATGTAGTGAACAACATGTCAGGAGTTAAACATTAGCTTTAAATGTTAATATGTAACCCTGAAGATAGCGGGTCAGTCAGATAGAAGTATGACGCTAGTTTATTGATATTGCATCAAACTTAAGGTCTAGATGGTGTGACCTTTTCAGTAGAGCTCTACTGGTGGCCCAGTCTACAGCTATGAAGGGCCTCGACCAACAGATGCGTACAGTACCCTAATGCAAGACGATTAAACCTCAGGTTTCACCATCATATGGTTCCGTTTTGACTGGCGAGGCAGCTTTTTTTATGTTTGCTGATATTTCAAATGGTGCTGTTATATAAGGTAGTACTTTTTTGTGAGTGGTATACAATCAATATGATCAATACACCCATTTATTATTTATTAAAGGGAATTTCAACCCACCATTCAAACAGTTCTGAATGATTCACTGGGCGAAACATGAAAAAGCTCATTCACAGTGGAGTTCATCGTAGAGGAAGACCATAGACAAAATTTCTTAACAGCGGTGGTGAATGGAACCAGATGTCGTAACATCTACAGATTACACCAGCCTCAGATCCATAAAGCTCAGAGCAGGAGTGCTGATCTCGGATCATCATAAATTAAAGAGAAATCTGATCTAAGAGAGATCAGCACTCTGCCTTATGCTTATTATGACAGATATGCCATAAGGGAATATATGGGAAAAATGGGCTAGAATACATACTAACCCATTTTTTATTCATAAATATTTTCATAAACATAAACAATTTTTTTTTCTCTGTATGCAAGCATTGCTGCACTAGTGTTCTTGTCATTCACTGTCTATACTTATTCTTTCTATTGTCTTATTATCTTTTGTTCTTTCTTGCTGCACTGAGCATGCTAAACACAGGAATTTCTCTTAGGATGAATAAAGCTCTTTCTTATCTTATCTCTTAGTACTGTTTCTGTCAATGTCTGCTGCTACCAAGCAACTGAGGACACTCCAGAGTGTATATATATATATATATACACAAATATACATACTTACATCCATAGGTTTTATATGTTTATATACATATATTTTTTTTAAAATAATTATACTGTTGTGTTATATGGCTTGTATTCTATGACTGCTGCGTCTACTTTATTATCTTGTTCTGTCGACTTCCTGCTGTAACAATGCGAATTTCCCATCTGTGTGACTAAAAAAGGGTTGTCTCATCCTATCTCTTGTCTTATCTTGTCCAATCGGTGGATGTTTTTTTTATTTTTTAAACCCACCCGTTTCTGGACAAGCCCTGCCCTCATACGCTGCGGTTGGCTATTAATAGGTCACTATCTGCACAACGATTGGCTAGTTGTCCATGCCCGCAGGTAGTTAGCCAATCGTAGCATGCAAGGGGCGGGACATATCGATATGCTAATGAGTGCGTTTGTTGTGATGTACAGTGGCATATGCGGGTTAGTGAACTGCCGTCGGTTCCAAATAGCAGGACCATACACAGATTTATGTGATTTTATACAGAATGGCGTTTTTGCCGCGGGTCTCCAAAGGCAAAAGCCGCTCCAGTGAAGTGAAACGGGTCTGCAGGACTCCAAACCTCCACCTCTGAGGGGTTGAAAGAGCCGCGGTACTGTTTTCGCCGGGATGATAGCTGCTAGCGTTAGCCTCCTCCTTCCAGACGGAGCCGCGACGGTCGGGTGAGGGAGCTCTCCAAGCAGGTTTACTCCAATTATTTACTTTTGAATGAATGAAAGATGATGGAGACGGGCGTAGACGCGTGCTGAGACGTCCTCCGTGTAGCGGTAAAGCCGTCCGCCCTCTCAGTCCCGACTTTAATGGAATAATCTGAAGAAATTAAGCAGCAGTCGTGGTCCGTCGTCTCCAGTCGTCGTCCCCTCAGCTTTCCCCACGCGTGTGATGATAGCAGACACAATGACTCTGCTGTCTCTCCTTGGTCGCATCATGCGTTACTTTCTTCTCCGACCGGAGACCCTGTTCCTCCTGTGCATCAGCCTGGCCCTGTGGAGCTACTTCTTCCACACGGACGAGGTGAAGACCATCGTTAAGTCCAGCCGCGACGCCGTCAGGATGGTTAAAGGCAAGGTGGCCGAGATGATGATGACACATGAGGGCTTGGGGGGGTTCCGCGCCCTGGACGCCGAGTTTTCAAACACGTGGGGCTTCCGAGACGCCAATGTGGCCGTGTACTCCATCCAGGGCCGGCGGGACCACATGGAGGACCGCTTCGAGGTCCTCACCGACCTGGCCAACAGGAGCCACCCGTCCATCTTCGCCATTTTTGACGGCCATGGCGGCGAGGTGATGGACATGACCTTTTTCAAACCCCAGAAATGGTGATGATAGTCATCAGAGTAACTAGGGAGCCCAGCATCTTCACACTGGGTCCAGTTAAACCTTCTAATTCAGGGGTGTCGAACTCCAGTGCTGGAGGGCTGTGGTCCAGCACATTTTGGTGATTTCCCTGCTCAGAAACACCTGGTTCACCTCGCCAGTTAATTGTAAGATTTAGTGAATGTGTTTGAGGGGGAGAACCATCAAACTGTGCTGGACACCGGCCTTCCAGGACTGGAGTTTGACACCCTGTTCTAATTAAACCTGGTTCTTATTTAACCACTTTGGCCACTTGCTGGCCCTGTTGAGTCACACTGATAACACCTGCTAGCCCTTGGAGTCTAGGCTAGTTAACTTCTCAGACTAGTTTCGTGAGGCCTTCGGTAGCTAAAAACTACAAAAGTAGGATGATACTAATTTGTAAAACCATTTATAAAGTACTTCCACCAATTTGTATGGGGATAGAAGTTGTAGATCAAAACTTCCCATCAAAATGTAGTATATTTTGGGCTTATTTTAGAAATGTTATCTCAGATCTATGGTAAAAGTGTTTCAGGTATCAGGTGGCGTATTCAAAACCATTAACTTTCTGCGACAGAGCAATTAGTGATATTACACTCTTTAGACATGTGGTTCCATTCACCGCTACTTATAGTTTCTCTATTATGACACACTTCATATCTAATCCAGTCTGGAAGTCTGGTTACATCTCAATGATTCAGGTATACTGAAATTAGGAACAGATGGTTTCCTACTTTAAATCATTTCTGCCTTGGCGTATTTACAGCTTCCTAATAGGACCACCATCAAAGTGACTTCTTCTTTTAAAGCCCTTTATTTTAGTGAAACTGGTTGACTCATTGCTGAATTGAGATCATGAGGTTAAAATGGCCTGTCGGTCTTGTGCAGTTTTTTGGTTTGTGTACTGGCTTTGTGCATTCAGATCATCACAGAGAGCCAGAGAGCAATTTTAAGAACAAAGGCTTTGTTTCAGCCAGCTAATTTCAGAGCCACAGATCTGCTGTATTCAGTAGACTGGTTTCCCTCCCCCAGTCTGGGAGGCATCTGCCGCTTGCCCCCACACCCTGTCCCCTCGGGGCTGTAGCAGATGTTCAGATTTAATGTTTTTAAAGTTTAGACCCTTATTACCATATATTCCCCTGCACGCTGAGCCGCTACACAGAGACCCTCACTTTCCATTCCTGACGTCAGAATGACCCTATATTTCTGACCCATTAACCAAGTTAGGCAAATTCCCACATGAACGCTGCTCCACTAGACTTGATTTTTGTAGCCACTGGTAACTGATAGCGACAGTTACTCCAAGGACTACTAAGATGATGTTAAATCAGATGTTAAAATGTAGATATTAAATCAGTGTGTGATATAAGTTAGCATCATAAGAGTAAACAAATACTATGCAAAATTTTTGGCACCCACAGTAAACTCCACATTTACTGTTTCTCCACATTTGCTGTTTTTTTTCCCCTAACTTTAATGTGTTAGGCAAAAAAGTAGTAGTTGTTTTCCTCCAAAATGTTGAAACTCTGCTGATATATAGAACTTGTGCACTAAAACCTCCCCAAAAAAGTCATATTTAAACATGTTCATATTTAAAATGCACGTACATGCTTTTGCAACCTAGGCTACTGAATGTGCAGCTATACAGAGCTGTGGAGATTTGTAAGGAAAGACTAAAGAGTAGAGCAAGTGTGCTACAGAAGATCCAGATGCCTGCCTTGTCCACCTCCAGCACACTTTACAAAGGAGGATGCAGGGCGCTCACACTGGTTTAGAATCCACATTCTGATTGATTGGGGCAAAATGTGGGTTGCAGTCTCCTGTCAGCATGCTCCCCTATGGCAGGGAAATTGGGTTGAAGATGCCCTGCAGTCAGAGCAACTGACAACTTTCAGGCTGTACATGATCACTGAGGAGACGAGCAGCTTCTGCAGAGATGACAGGTGCCTCCCTGAATGAATAGATGTTACAAATGGATACTTGGGTTTAAAAGAACGTCAAGTCAAGTAAAACTCCCTAAAGCTGCAGCAAGAAATGTCGGGAAGAACTGAGACTCAAAAGAGGAACGCATCCTCCTCGGGTCGACGCCGGATAGCAAGGGAGAATAAAAGAATTTCACCATAGAGATGACTAACAATAAAAGGCAGAAGTGAAGAGATTTAAGCACTGATGAGCAGTAGAGTCTATAGTTGGCAGTGATTTATCTTGTTGCAACAGCTTCTGCTTTGGTGAAGGCTTTGGGCAGCACATGCAGGTGATTCAGGGAGGTCGAACCGGTCTGGAGGACGAGTGAGCGATGGTCGATCTGGTCTAGTGTATAGGTGTGCCAGAAACTCCAATGATGGTCGATAAAACTGAAAGAGTGGGCAGCAGAGAGGATGGTGGCCTAGTGGTTAGGGTGTTGCCGCTGCAATCAGAAGGTTGTGGGTTTGAATTCCAACTACTAGTGGCACCATTAAGGCTCCCTTGAGTAAGGTACCATCCCCACACACCCAGGCGCCCCTCATTGGTGGCAGCTTCCTGCTTCACTTAGTGAATGGGTTGAATACAGAGAAAGAATTTCACGCTGTGCTGTGGTGTGTTCACGTGTGACTATAAGGGGCCACTTTATTTTAGGCAGACTTACTTTAGACAGACCAGAGTAACATTTAATTATCCGTCCATTATCTAAAGGCACTTTTCCATATGTCTGCAGGAACCGTGTTGCAGCATGTTTTGATTTTGCAGTTCTGCCCCCTACAGTTTATAGCCAGTTGTTTTCCCAAAACTGCGTCCGTTTAGAAGGAGGGAATGGGGATGTTAACCATTCTATGAGAATATCTTATCAGAATCTAAACAGTTATCGGTCATATTTCAATGAGAAATGTGTATATTTTTCTTGTTATAACTAGGGCTGGGATCACTTGTTGATTAATCGATAACTATCAATAACGGCTGTGAAATCAGTACATGGACTTTATTGTTTACCACAGACTTTTACATCAGAGCTCTACTTCACCTCGGAGCTTTAAAAAGGAGAGAGCAAATTAATCTAAAATGCAGAGAAATATCAAATACACAGTGAGCGTTTCCCCCTTTTTCATCTCTGCGCTGCAATTTCTCAAGTTCTCCTATGCTGTCCCTGGGAGCCTGGAGAGGTTGAATTTGATAAATGACTCGTTCTATGCGGTGCCTATGGATGGAAATCATGATTTTGGCCTATGTGCTTAATAACACAATTCATATCCAGAAATTGATGCCGCCCCCCCCCCAAAATGGGAGAGCTAATTCAATTTCATCGGAGCAGCATGCCCAGCTGATACCGTCACCTGGAAATCTAGACTCTGAGTCGTAATACGATAGATCCGTACCGAGGCCTGCAGTAAAAATAGCAGACGAAGCAGATGATCACATTGTCCCGGCTCTCTGGTGCCTGCTTTAATGATGTGAATAAATTCTCGGACAGAGGGATAAGGCCTCTCAGTCTAATGGCTTAAGACATTTGGTCAGCTCACAAGGACTCTATAATCATAAGCAGTCTGTCTGGAGTTATGGATGAGGTCCATTAGACAAAGATGTTGTTATTTATGACTGGTTGTTACATTTAATATGAAGCTTGAACGTAAGGCTAGGCAGAATGTCAACAATGAAGTCACGATGTTTGAAGACAATTTTAAAATGGACAATACATATCACTGTTTTTCTGTGGTTTGATCATTCGGAATGGACACATAAAAAAATAGAAACCTTGCTCGTGTGTGTGTGTGTGTGTGTGTGTGTGTGTGTGTATGGTCTCTGAGCTGGTCCTTGAATGAAGGTCACTCCAGGTCATCTCAAATGCCCCATCCCCCTTCGTTCCCCTTTCAGGATGACGAACAGACCTCTTGAATTATTCAGAGTGACCCAGCTGTACATCTTCACAGATTTAAAAGTAGAAATAAAACATCAGTAAATTTAAAATGTCCCACTATTTAATATTATGTGATAGATATTTATTTAATGCTAATTAATATTCAAGCACCCCAGTGCCCCTTAAAGGGGGGTTCCAGCAAATTTTCTACATTTCTGTATCATTCAGTGTTTAAGGTGTAAACGCAGTCATTCAGGGTGTGTTTGGTGTGAAATGGTTTATCGCAGAGAATCTTGGACTCAGAATTCTATTCAGTGGTGATAAATGGAACCAAATGTCACAAGTTTACACATCTTATTTACTCTTCAAACCCAGCAGTGAATCTAAACATCTCCTGTGGGTTGATATGGAATGTCAAAGATGTACGGAATATAATTTACATGTGGAATGAAAACCTGAACTAAATCAGTTTTCTTTGGGGACTATTTTGCCCCTCGACACCCTGCATGTATCCCTCCACCATGATTGGGTTTAGTTTTAGACCAAAAGCTTCTCAAAACTCTGGTAAAACAACATCGCGGGCATCAGGCAGCGCATTTATAGCTATTATATTTTCAATCTTTCTGTGAAGGAGCTTTTAGAGACAGACATCTGGTTCCGTTTCAGACCAAACCCACTCTGGACATCTTTACCATTTAATTAGGCAAAAATGAGGAGAAATCTGTGAAATTCTACTTTAATCCTTACAAACTGGTCTCATATTGTGTGGTCAGTCAAAGAATTGTACCGTAACGGTCTCATTTCTTATTACCGTTTTTAAAAAGCTAGGAAAAGGGAGTTTGAGTAGAGGCCTCTAAAGAATTGCTTACGAAGGCAGCCCTGACATCCTCCCTCAGGAACCGAGCTGAAGCTAATTCTGCATGGTTCCCTGCTGCTTTATGCTTATTCTGCAGAAGCGTGATGCGCATGCAGCATCTCATTTTAAATAATGCGTAGGTTTCTTCCAAAAAAAAAAAAAAGCCCCAGCCCTGCTTTGCTCTAGCAGTGAAAGCCAGGTCTGTGCATTCTTCAGAGGACAGGTATTAATTATGCTTGCCTCTCTGATTTCATTACTGTCACGGCAGGGTTGAGTCACTGTCGCAGAATCGATGTCTGAGATGCACTTTGAGGCCTCAGGCCGGGTTAGAGGAGCTTTCAGTCGGACTTTGTTCTATTGACTTCATAAGGGAAATAGAGTCTTGACTCTATTAGCAGGATGTTGTGAGTTCAATTCCCAGTAATTGCCACAGCTGTCCTGGGCCGGGAGTCCTGAAGGGCACAGGGTGTCTGTTAGCTGACGGAACAGAATTGGCATTTTGATCATGCAGTGTTAGTGGCAGGTGTGGTGGCGGCTCACGTGTCTCAGAGGACACATGTCCTAGCCTTCGTCTTCCCAGCCTGGTCAATCTATCTTTCTCTGCGTAGTTAATGTTTGACAAAGAGTAGATGTAGCCTTGGATTTCACCAATCCACATCAAACTTATTATTTGTGCCCTTAGTCGGGTGTGTACCTTCATACTAGTGCCCCTTAAAGTGGGGTAGAGACAAAGCACTTTTTTGGGCAGTAGCTGGACAATCATTTTGCCAAAATGTATTACATTTGTTTGGCCATCATTTGTGGAGTAGCGCCACCTAATGAATAACGTCAGTGCAGAAACCTATCACTTCACTAGCCAGTATTTTGGGACCTATAGGTTCAAACACAGAATCGGACATGCTGCGTCACTACCACAAAGTTCATGAAATTTCACCTATAGGAGTCGCTGCAACTGACACATTTCAATATCTCAAGAAGTGTGTGAGCTACAATGTTTGGTGTGTTTTCACTTTTGCTCCCCTCTCCTACAGCTGAATTTGGCACAGAATTCAGCCGCCAATGCCCATCTGTGTGAATGGTCAATCTTAATGAAGTGTTAGAGTCTCATTTATGATGGTATATGGCTGCTAAACCAGTGGTCATCAGCCCTGGTCCTGGAGATCTACCTTCTTGAGGTGTGTAGTTCCAGCCACAATCTGCAACATCTGCTCTGGCTAACGAACTTCTTCAGAAGTTTCTGACTGGCTGCCGCATCAAGAAAGGGGAGCAAGCTAAATGCAGGCTGGAGCTAAAAATGGCAAAACAGTCAATCTCCAGGAGGAAGAGGTGGTGACCACTGAACTGTCTTTTTTTTTTTTTTTTTTTTGGAGACTTGTCCTTGTGGACTGTTCTAAAAGTGTCCTGCACCTCATCAAATCTGCCTGAACCCTCCTTGTCCCTGCAGGCGGCTGCTGACTACGTGAAGGCGCACCTGCCCGAGGCTCTGAGGCAGCAGCTGCAGGCGTACGAGCGAGAGAAGAAGGACAGTCCGCTCTCCTACGCCTCCATCCTGGAGCAGCGCATCCTCGCCGTGGACCGAGACATGGTGGAGAAGTTCTCTGCCTCACATGAAGAAGCAGGTCTCAAAGCGAAATCTGGCAAGAGCCTCTAAACCCCAGTCAAACTACATGTTTTTGTTGATTTTCTAAGTGAACCGTTTCTTCTGCTGAATTTAACAATGTAAATAAACCCTGAACATAACAATTTATAATCTTTCATATTTAATACTTTTTCTATTGTTAAATTCAGCAACATTAATCGTGCATTTAAATGTGCTGAAGGGGTGTGTGTGCATGTTTTCACTTAGAAAATCAACATAATGTAAGTTTTGACCAGGGTGCCAATACTTTTACACGCCACTGTTCGCTATTGTGTAAATCAACACGATTTAAAGTACAAAAAAGTTACAGTGAGTCTTCCTTTCCTCCCTCCTTCTGAAGGTACTACATGTTTGGTGGCCTTGTTGTCTGACCGAGAGTTGACAGTTGCTAACGTGGGGGACTCCCGCGGGGTCCTGTGCGATAAAGACGGCAACGCTGTGGCTTTGTCTCATGACCACAAGCCCTACCAGCTTAAAGAGCGCAAAAGGATCAAAAGAGCAGGTAGGGAAGAAGACTCCTCAGTGCTGCCCTCATCTGGATATGCCTAGTACCTACATGGTCGAGTCAAATTGGTTTACTGGAAACCCCCAACATTCGCAGGGGTTAGGTTCCAAGAGCACCCGCGAATAGAGAAACTCACATTTGTGATGTGGTAAAAAAAAATCCGTACTACCAGAGATGCGTCACAGTGCAGCAGCCAATCAGCAAGGAGGAGATATAAATAATGTTCTCGGATTGGCTACTTTCAAACCGCCCGCCTCTGAGTACAGTGGTATTTCACCATGTCAAGATGCGCTTTCTTTTTTAAAATTATTTATTTATTTTTTAATTATTTTATTTTTCAATTTTAATACAAGCAAACAAATACACAATAATCACAAATAGAAATAGAGAGAAAAAAAAAAGACGCTCTTTCTTTGTGTTCTTTTGACTGTACCAAGAACATTTATACAGTTATATTTTATAGGGAAATGTAGCTGAATTTACATTAATATTTGTTACATAATTTGTGAATTAATTTTTGTTAATCATGTAGCACTAAAATGCATGAAAAATTATACATTGGCCTGAAAACATATAAAATGCAACAAATAAAAAATGCAGAGGATATCTGTGGTTTCCGCGAATTTGCGGGGTTTCTGCGAACAATTATTAGTTCGGTTCTAAGAAAGAATCCGTGAATAAGCACGGGTTTACTGTATTGTCATTTCAACTAAAGACACACACACAGTACACAGTGAAACCAAACAACGTTCCTCCAGGACCACAATGTTCCTGCAGGACCACAATGTTCCTCCAGGTCCATGGAGCAACACAAGAACAGAAACAACACAAGACTATATAAGTGCAGACAGGACAGAATACACAGAGTGTAAAGAGAAAGAGAGTAAGAAAATCACAAGAGCACCAAAACAACAGGACAAGACAACGTGTAGTGCCGTAGACAGCTACAGCACTAGTTTGAATAAAAATTGTATGATGACAGATACTATATTCGAGCAGCAGAGAGTTACGTGTGCAAAAATGCAGAATAGAGCTAGACAACAATGTATTATACAATAATTGAGCAAATATAGCAGCACTAGGACAGGGATTGTACAGTATAGGATAAATGGAGGGTATTTACAGAAGCAGTGCACCTCTCCATTCCACCTGAGTCCAAGTAAACTTTGTCATCTCAGCTATATGTGTGTATACACTGAGACAAAACGGTGTGAAGTACAAGAAGACATAGAATACAAATATTAAGATAAACTATATGTATAAACTAAGACTTGTATTGCTTTTAAATAGATCATCAATAGATAGTAATATACAGTAAGGTTTGATTATCTTCTGTGGTTTAAGGCACCAGCCCTGGTCCTGAAAATCTCCTGCTTTGTGTTTCTTCAGGACCAGGAAGGGCTTGCCCAACACAGGAAGGGCTCACTACTAAACTGAACACCAAAAATATGCAGAATAGTAAGAGATACTAAGACCAGGATGGGAAAACAATAGCCTAAGGCAGTGGTTCGCAGCCCTGGTCCGTGAGATCCCGATTCCGGATCTGACTAAACAGAATCAGAAAACTTTGAGCCTGGAGGAAATTGCTTATGCAACGACACACAAAGACACAAAGACAAGAACAATATAAAATATATGTAAAGCCAAAAGAATATTTTCCAGAAAATACACTTTCCTCTGTGGTCAGTAAGAGAGGTAAATACTATAGATAAATAAAATTACTGCTGAAGTAGTTTACTAGTTAACTGGTGGTTTAGACGTGTTATTGGATGTAATATTGATATAAGTAGTAGTATCGCACATGATAATACTGGTACAAATAATTACAATACGAGACGTTAGGTTTGGTGGACACTTTTATCTAAAGCAACTCACAATTTGAGGAAACACCCAAGCTTCAGGACTGTGGGAGAACCAGCTGAGAGCTCCAAGTTCTAGATTTTTAGGCAATAATAGTGCCAATAACACAGGTCAACTGTTCAAAATCATCAGAGATAAGTTTGTGTGTTTTGCAGTGTTTTTCATGCTGATTTCAAATCTGTGTTTAGTTTTTTTACAGTTTTTGTGATGAAGCTAGTTATATATTGCATGATTGTGGTATAATTAGCATATAATAATCATATTATAATTTTTGAAGAAAAAGTGGTAGCTGACTGACCCTGATCATTATATCTGTGCCACAGTGTGCACCTATCTAACTTCACACTGAAAATATTGAAACAATTGGTGCCTGCCGTTTAATAAAAACTGCATGCAAGTCTATTGCAAATCTAATATTACTCATAATTCAGAAAGTTGATGTGACTGAAAAAAATGAAAGCAGACTGAAATCAGCATGAAAAACTGCTTTAGAAAAGTGTGTTGTGGTTTCTGATGATTACAAATTTTTTATTTTTTGTTGACCTGTGTAATAGGAGTGATTGTAGTGAACTTGAAATAGCATTTACTTTCAGCTGCAGTGTCCACATACCCTGTGACCTTGTTCTGATTATCGCAGTGCAGTGTGTGTGTGTATGCTTATTTCTTAGTGATCTGTTGGCCCTCCAGAAGTTTATTTTTATCACATTTAACACAGCTGTCACTGACCAAAGTGCTGAACAGACTCTAAAAACAAAATGACTATACATTCTTACACAAGCACACAACAAATAATAAGAAATAAAATAAAATAAAATAAAACGTGTCCTGGGCATGGATTGAAGTTTTCCCTCGCTATGACGGATTTCCGTCAACAGAGGGCACTAAAGGTCCATTGTGAGAGGTGGTATGGGCCTGTGACACGGAGCATTTGTTAAAAAAAAAAAAAAACAACAGTCTGTCAGTTTTTTTTTTTTTGCTTTAATCAATGCCTGGGTGCTCTAAACGACCGACCAACGCTAGGAGCAATAATAAACTATTTCACATAAGTAGTGACAAGTATTGACATAAATAATGATATTGCACATAATAAGATTATGGCACGTAATAATGATCTTGCACATAATGATGATGATTTACCACATCATAAGAAATTACACCAAAGAGACATTGCATAAACCTTTTTTTGGTTGAAGAGGGTGTTTAAGAGCAGGGAAAACAGGGCAGGGGGGGCTCCAGTGCTGAGTTTAGGATCTTGTTGCTAAAGGTAATCTCCTTCCACCCATCAGGGGGCTTCATCAGCTTTAACGGTTCATGGCGCGTGCAAGGCATCCTGGCCATGTCCCGCTCTCTGGGCGACTACCCCCTGAAGAACCTCAACGTGGTCGTGCCCGACCCAGACATCCTGACCTTCGACCTGGACAAGCTGCAGCCCGAGTTCATGATCCTGGCCTCGGACGGCTTGTGGGACGCCTTCAGCAACGAGGAGGCTGTGCGCTTCGTGCGCGAGCGCCTGGACGAACCGCACTTCGGCGCCAAGAGCATCGTCCTGCAGTCCTTCTACCGCGGCTGCCCCGACAACATCACCGTCATGGTGGTGAAATTCAGGAGCAGCGCCGGCGCCAAGGCCGGAGACTAGAACCTCGTCCGGCTCCGCCCACTGAGAGGAATTACACAAGTGAGTCAGTGTAACCCTCAGAAGATACCAGTGTTTCTACCCTTCTCTTTCTACAGGCACACACTGTGCATGTATGAATACATGCTTACCAAGGGTATGAACAGTATTTATATTTTTTTTTGCGCCATATGGACACTGCTTTTCTTAGAAATGTAACCACTCTACACTGAAATAAAAGTTTGAACATTGATTGGAAGGAGCAATATTAATGCAAATTACAATGCCTTGGCCTTGCACGTCTTTTGTAAAGAGGAAAGTGTTTGTAAATATGAAACCCTGCCTGAATGATCCACTTGGATCTGTATTAATTTACACCCATGCTTCTTGTGATGCTACGGGTTACATCAGTGTCCCCCCCACACCCAGGTCCTGGATAGCCTCCTGTTCTGTACATTTTAGCGTGTCCCCGGCTCCCAGTCCACCCAGTCTAATTAATCTGTAGCTGAAGTGAGCATTAAAGATGGGAAATTCACCAAAATGTCCTTGGCATTGAGTTTCCAGGACCAGGGTTTGGAAACACTCAGTCAAGACTGTGACTATGAGATGAAAAGACGATTGCTTTGGATAGCAAGTTTGCTGCTGGTGGTAAAAGGACACTGAAAACAAGCAATATTTAATAATATAGTAGTTTTAAGCTCAGATCTGTTCCCCAAGTGAAGTGAGTAGACATTCCTAGGCCATGAAATACTTACTGAGCGGCTACAGAATCCGCAGAATCCATCCACGTGCTCGTACTTTTCTGTCCCTCTGGATGACAATAAGCCAGACCCACAACAGGGCAGATCATCCTGCTCCCATGATGTCTTACTTCTCATTTAGAACAAGGTCAGCAATGTTGTAAGATAACAGCAGAAATGGAGGCAAGAGTGGCTGCTCTCATGGTTTATTTATTCCGTCTGCTAATTGTGATACACTGCCTCCACTGGTTATGTTGGGATCTCATTAATATCTGAGGATGTGCATGACCTACACTTCAGGGGCGACTGCCTTGCCAACACACATGCACCGATATATAGCAAGTATAACGCCACCAGTCCTGCATTTATGAAACCTAAACCTTCTCATATACATCTTAAATATTTTCCTCTTTGGTGAATGCTTGTTTTTCATGTTCAGACCATCATTACCAGACTGAGGGTGCAGTTTTCAACTGGAAATGCTCTTGGTTAAAACATTTCTCAGTATCACTTCATATTTATTCGTATTGCTAGGATAAAGATTTTGCCGTGTTTTGCTTTGCCATTACATTCAGTCCAATCCAGATGTCTGGACGGGTGTAGCATATTTAAACAGGTTAGTTCAGCTGATCACAGCGAGATTAATAGCATTTCAACACTGTAGCTGTAAAAGCTTCAACCAGGAGCATCCTAGGTTTGGCTGTAGTTTCGTAATAGATAACCGAATAATCACAGGCTTGGTCCTGTAGCATTACTCAGCTCATAGCAACTCCTGAGTGGAGCTTCAGGTCGCGCTGTAGGTGGCCGTACTTTCTGCTGCTGAGCGGTTTTCTCCCACAGCTTTCCTCACTTTTTCAGTGTCATTCAAACGGTATCGTGGAAGATCAGTCAGTGCAACACGAACAGTGCAGCCTTTTGATAAAACGATCCAGAAGACGATGGTCTTCAGCTGCCTGAGAGCTGTATGACATTCCGTTTTATGGTATGTATGTGGGTATGGATCCTCGAGGCAATGAAGACGAATAAAAATGCCTTTTGTTTTCAGAGAATGGCCCGCTCTCATACATCCCATCCCTGAAAACTGCTGTCATGTGCCTGTTTGCCCAGATCAGTGGTCCTGGAACACCACGGCGCCACCTAGTGTGGGAATTTCTTCTCTCCGACATGTCCAGACCTGTTAATGATTTCTTGAATTCTGAAAAGAAAAAAAAAATTTAATACGGATGCCAAAATTTCAATCTGTACCATTTGTGTTTGTTTGAAGACTGGATTAACCTGAAGTTACTGTTTGAAACTCGATTGGAAGAAACAATGATATCCCACACATTTATCTGTGTTCTTGCCTTTTTTTTTCAACATAAGAAATCAGGTGTAGACACAAAACGGTTGGGACAAAATGTAAACTCAATGTAAATATATTTGTAATTAATAATGTAATTACATGTAAATGTTATAACAAAATGAAAATCTTGACTATAAACTTGTATATGTCCTAATCCTTTAGTTAATTATACTGATCCATTGCTTATCCAAACTGGGGTCATGGGGGTGCTGGGGTTTATCCCAGCAGTCAGGGGGTTAAAACTGGAGACACACCTTGGACAGGTCACCATTTCAACACAGGGCAAGCAGACACACTCACAGAGGCGCATCTCCAGTATACCTGACATTTATGTCTGTGGACTGTGGGAGGAAACCAGAGAACCGGGTAGAAGCCCGACAGAAACGGGGAGAACGTTCAGACTCCACACAGAAGGGACCCTTGGTCACCTGTCCAGAAATCAAATCTAGGTAGTACTTGATTACGGACTTGTTAAGATTAATAATGGTTAATGAGAATTGAGTAATTGGAACAGGGAAAATGAGAAGGCCTTGTTCACACTAATACATTTGAAACCTGAAACCTGTTGGAACGCTACAGACTACCGCTTGAATGGTTTGTCTGATTTTGAACGGAACCATTCCTTAATGTAGGCCTTGGTCAGTCAGGACCGCCATTTCCAAATGTGTACCGAGTTATGTACGAATTGAGTTTTCCGAGCCCCTCCGAGCTCAGGTTAAGTTTTGACTTCAGGATTTCAGGCCTGATTAAATCTCTGGTTTCTCCTTCAACACTACAAAAATGGCGTTTTATATCCAGGAATGTAGAAACAAGACACAATTTAGTGGTCAAAGCCACAGTTTCGAGGTGAATGGGAGCCCAAACTACAGAAAACCATTCCCTTTTTAGATGGATCCACTTGTAGACAACACCTAAAACAGGGCGGCAAAACAAGCCCTGGATCGGAAACATCCAATGCACATCTCAGATTTCTGCCTGGTTTCTATGAGCTTAAATGTGTCCGTGGACATCAGACTTGACCTGCCTGCAGGAAGCATTGTGGAAACGCTCGTGCAGAAACGTGCCTTTGTAAGTAGCGCCTGCCCAACCATATGCCGCCGCTCTCATCTGAAGCCCAGAGCTTTGGAGTTGACGTTCCTGCTGCGTTCCTGGAGGTCCATGGGTGATCCACATTCCAGCGCCGCGAGGGTGTCGGGTGGACGTTCTGAAATAGCACCCACATTGTAAAACCAAGTATCTGGAGTACTTGTTGAGTCACCTCCCGTTCCAGTAGCTTACAGAAAGTGCCACCACATCACTCGTCATCCACGCTCTTACTGGAACTGATAGCCTGGTGACATCACCCTCAACCCAGTAGTTTAAAGCATCTTTGGACATATAAAGAAGACTCGGCTCTCTAGCTTCAAGATTCAAGACACATTGTGGTGCTAAAACCTTCAAAACAAGCTCCTCCAGAAACAAAAGAATGGGTCACTGTGGCTCCAAGCCATCCACCGAAGACCAGCTACTTCATACGTGTGTTGGATCAACTGGAAAACCTCGACGGTTATGCGAGAAGATGAGAAGTACTTTTAAATACACTGCTGCCGTTCAGATCTTCAGAAATGAGACACGAGTGAGGACACGTCCAGGGGTCTCTGCCAAGGGAAGTGAGGGTCCATTGGTTTGGAAGGGCAGAAGTTGTTGCGACTGTACGGGACTCGTTTTTGTCGAGGACCTGGCTGGAGGAGTTTGGATCAATCCGACGGAAAACACTGGAAGGACTTGAGAAGGATGAACTGATTGCTTTTGTTGTTTTTCCTGGAGGAACTCAGCTTGGTGATGGGGATCCATCTGCCAGCTCTGTCAGCAGAGGAGAGTCATGGACAAACAAACACATCTTGACAGAAAACACTGAGAAAGATTCCATGAGGTCATTTACTTGTTTTAATTTCTTGTTTTAATTTAAGATGCTTTCATTTATAACTATTTATATATTCTTTAAAACTCAGGTTTACTGGATGAAATACTCAGTTTTCTTTCTTTGAAACCTTGGGAACTTTTCTTGTGGACTGTAGTGGATGGCCTGAGTATTATGAGCCTTGGGACTTTTATTTTTAATTAACTGTGACATCGAGGACCCACAGCACATCGGACCAAAATATTGTGAATTTAATGTTTCAGCACATTTCAGAAATACTCGACTTTGAGAGCCACTCCTACTTTGAGAGGCACATCATCATTAAGGCCTCTAGGCCAGAGCTCATTTGTTTTATTAGATCACTGAAAGACACCCAGCAAATTTCACACTTTTCTTTGTTTCTTTAGTCAACTTGAAATCAAAAGTATGTTATTTACAATGTGTATGACTTAAAATCATATACAATGAATTGTACATGAGTATGATTCATTGTATAAATTTCTAAATGCCTGCATGTTTGAATAAGGATTTTTGGTTTCAACCAATAATTTTTGTTTTGGTGCATCACTGTTTCAGTGTTGGGTGAAAAGAAATGTTTTGGGCATCCGTTGCATTAAAGTAGAATTTATAAGGAAGTGATAATATGGTCACTTTTGGATCGGAGGTGGGTAATAACTAATTACAGAGAGTGAATTTCAGTTTTCTTTATTTCTTCCAAAAGTTTAGTCAACCTATAAACAGTGAGATCTAAATTGTGACCCCTGGTGGGCTCTGAAGGTACTGCAGGTGGACAATTTAAAAGAGGTCATTTACAATAAATGAATAAAGGTTTTTAATTTTCAATTTTGTAATTTTTGATCCAGAGTGTATCTTATATCTTTGGGAGTCGTAACTGACATATGATATATATATATATATATCATGTAAATTAATAATCCATCCAGTTA
>JBBPCX010000040.1:29339044-29355352 GCA_037974365.1 Hydrocynus forskahlii | reverse complement strand
TGATTCATACGTAGGTCACTGTGTGTCTTAACAAACAAAAACATTCCTCTGAAACTGGTCAGGTTCAGGGACTGGAAATGGGAGTCTTTGAAAGTCCTTCAGGAAGCCTGGAGAACTGTTCCTCAAGACTATATTAAAATACAAGAAAGTCTGGCTATTTGGAGGAAAAATAGGAAGAAATGAGGGGTGGATCAAGATCTTTGCACAGTACTGTATATAAATGACATAACAAATTCAAAAACTGTTTTTGTAACTTAGTTTCTATGTACGGCCCGGGGGGGAGGTGAATGTAACCTTTTGAAATGTTAACAGTGTTAACTCTCTTTTTCTCTCTCTCTCTCTCTCTCTCTCTCTCTCTCTCTCTCTCTCTCTCTCTGTTTTAGGAACGACATGCCTGGTGGCACTCTTGTCCGATAAAGAACTGACCGTAGCCAACGTCGGTGATTCCAGAGGGGTGCTGTGTGATAAAGATGGCAACGCCACCCCCCTGTCACATGACCACAAGCCCTACCAGCTCAAAGAGCGCAAGAGGATCAAGAAAGCGGGTGAGTAACACTACTTCTCAGAGAGAAAAGCTTTAAAACTGTCTCAGAGCACGCTGATGAAGAGGCCCTTTCCATATCAAAGCCCATTGTCCAGTTTGGGTCAGGAGGCTTCTTCAGCACTTCATCACCACCTGCTGGTGAAAAGATGTATTACACTTACATTTACACACTGTTTTCTCTTTCATTCTTGCTCTCCTTTCTCTCTCATTTCTTTCATTCTCTCTCTCGTATTTGTTCTTTTCTCTTTTACTCTCATTATTTCTCTCATTCTATCATTCTCTTGCTTCTCAGTTCTTTTCTCTCCATCTCTTTCCCTCTCTTCTTTGTTCTTTCTTTCTCTCCGTCTCTCTTTCTCTTGTTCTTTCTCTCCCCCTCTCACTCTCATTTTTATATTTTTTTCTCTCTCTGTTTTTTTTCTCTTTCTCTCATTCTTTTTCTGTCTCTCCCTTTGTTCTCTTTCACTCTCTCTTCAGTTCTTTTTACTCCTGTTCTTTTCTCTCATTTATTTTCTCTTTCTACCTTTTGTTTTGTCTCTTTCTCTCTCATCCTCTCTCTCTCTCTCTCTCTCTCTCTCTCTCTCTCTCTTTTATAGCATTTGCTCACAGGTGCTTTATAGTCCATATATAAACAGGACCGTCATACTAGTAAACCTAAACTTTAAATTAAGAGCTGCTAGTAGACTAAGATTCTACCAGAGGTGGACTTAGTCCACCAAGACCCTCTCAGATCACACACACAGTTTTCTAAAGTTATTTGTGAAGTTTGTGTTCGGTTACTGTATGAAATTAACATGACCATTTTCAGAGAAATGAATATTCCAGATGATCAGGTATACTGGTGGTGCTGAATGCTGAGTGAATGCTTTACTGTCGCTGTAAAACATTTGTTCCCATTTCTTTAATCTAATCTACTCCATGATGCCAAAACTAAGACAGTTTGGTGTTTCTGCATCAAATAGTGTTTCTGCATCAACAAGGAAAATATAAAGAAATGATGGCTCAAGACTATTGCATAATATTGTATCTTCAGCCGTTCATCCTGAAGCTATACAGAGTGTTTCAGTCTGGACTGTTTTTGAACGTGCTGCAATACAGGCCAGCCAATCAGGACAGAGATAATATAACACTGTTAAAGACAGCCTGTTTATTTCTAAGTGTGTAAAAAAATTATATTTTTGGTGCGCAAATCCTCACAAAATGTCATAATTGGGCTTCAGAGGGGAAAACTTATTTCAGTGTGCATGAGATTTTGGAACGCAGTGTGCATGAGATTTTGGAGTGTAGCTGGGATTCTGCAGATGTGGTGGTTTCATCTGCCAGCAGTTTTCTTGAACTTTATTCAAGGTCAGGCATGACGTGCGCGAAGGATTCGTGGTGTCAGATATGCGTGAGGGACACTGCCGTCTTCTGGCGTCCAGAATGTAGCTGCATTTGTCAGCTGTGCGAAACGGATCCTGGTTGGGGCGCCCTTCAGTGACGTAGCGGCCTAGAAATGCAGCCCAGCTAGACTGCTAATGACTCAGATATCAGACCGCTGCCTGTCGTTCCTCTTTTATAGCCGTCACTCAAGCTCCTGCCCGTTCATTCACTTCAAAGTTCTTTAAAACACTACAAAACACAATGTACTTAAAATGTGCTTAACCCTGCCTTAGTTTACCCCAGCAAATACACCAACCCCCTTCGTTTGAATTAAGTGGCCGTTAATTTGTGAAACCGACCCATTAATTTGACCTTAAAAATAGATTTAAGGCATGAGTGTGTCTTGATTTTAAATTTAAGGCGATAATTCATATCTTTAATGGCCCCATATCTTGTAGAACTGAATTTATCTCATTTTTATGCAATAAAAGTGTTTGTGGCAACTATGTTTCCATTATTTTGGCCATCACCTGTGGAATTCCAAATATCACCCTATAAATCAACTGTATTACCTGCACGGTTTGTAATGGAACATTAGACTACTGTTAGAGGTCTTTTGAGGATGAGGAGGTGGACCCAGCTCTCAGACTCAGGGTCTTTTCAGTCATCATGAAATTTGGAGAAAAATATTGTTGCATGATCCTGAGCTTGCAAGGTCAAAGTTGCTCATTCTTCTGTAGGTTAAACGACATCCTGCAAACCAAAAACGGTTCATTTAAATGAAAGCTGCTTCATTTTCTGGCCTGTGTTTGATTTACAGGCTCTTAAACTGATACACTACTAAAGAAAGAACGTACAGTGGATTTGACTGTACATTTTTTGACCTTTTAAAGATTGTAGTGCAGTTTGACACATTTCTTCACTTAATATCGCTGAACCGATGGACTTGTTTTGCTGGCAGTTCTCACAAATCCATAACCACTAATGGTCCCATATCTTGTAGAACTGAATTTCTATCATTTTTATGCAATAAAAGCATTTTATGTATCTGTCCATGTATGTAAGCATGTAGTTTGTGTAAATAAATAAAGCAAATGGTTTTGTTTACATATACAGTATGGTGCAAACGCCACCCTTCACTTTTTCACGATTTTGCTTCTATAGAGCCAGACTTTTACGTATTTTTTAACGTAGTCCTCCAGGCTTCTTGTTTCTGTTATTTTGGCCACCACCCGTATTATACCAAATATAAGGCATATTATAATTGTCTGGGGTCGTACCTCATCCTAAAGGTTAACCTTTAGAGCGCAACCGTCATGGATCCGTGCCGGAAGCGCAACAAATGCTAAATTATTGTCACGTGGCAAAACAACTCCTTGTATGGAAGTTCCTCTGGTTTGTGCTGGTGCTCGAGGTGTCAGACATCATGCTAAGCTTTGTTTGGTGTTCATGTGTCCAAAGTTATTGTAATTTAAAAAACATGTAATAATAATAATAATAACCAGTACTGGGGGGTTTAAAAAGGCATCATATACAAATGACCGTAGAGAACAAAAAGGAACAAATTTCTTTGATTTTAGATCTTAGAAACAGAAAAAACACAAGATCTTACAACCCAGGAGAACTTTCAAGATAGTCTCCGCCCACAAGTGGGAGGGGGAAACCCCTTAGAGGGAGGGGCTCCGGAGAGCGGCCGAGCGGCGGTGCGCTGGGAGTAAGAGCAGCTAGCGGCGTGCATGTAAGATAAGATAAGATATGATAAGATAAACCTTTATTAGTCCCACAAATGGGAAATTTGCATTGTCACAGCAGAAAGTAGCAGAAAGGTAAGAGCAGTAAAAATGAAAAACAATAGAATAGAATTAAAAAACTATACCAACAGAACAGTATAAAATGAACATTATACAATCTAGAAATATAAAATATGAACATGCGTATTGTAAAACATTTATAGATATATATATAGATATACGTATATATATGTGTGTTGCTATAGACTATATGTATGTAAGTATGTACACAATGAATATATGTATGTATATATGTACAGAGTGGAAAATGAGTAAATATTTGAACACTGTGGATATATACACACACACAGACACAGACTGTTTGTCCTGTTGGCGCTTGTGGTCTGTGTTCTGTTCTGTTCTGCTCTTGTGTTGCACCATGGTCCCAGAGGAATGTGGTTTCGTTTTTCCTATGTACTGTGTGTATATGGCAGAAATGACAAATAAAACCTACTTGACTTGACTTGACTTGACACACACACACACACACACACACACACACAGAGGTACGCAGTGGAGTGACAAACAAATGTAGGAGAACAAACACTGGTTTTAGATTGATTTTAGACATCGCTTATATTTATTGAAATCAGATCATAAAATGCAACACATTAGTTAAACCCGTAATAACAGTATGATAGTCATTTTAACCTCAATCTCTCGTTCCCAGGTGGCTTTATCAGCTTTAACGGATCGTGGCGTGTCCAGGGCATCCTGGCTATGTCCCGCTCGCTGGGCGACTACCCACTGAAGAACCTGAACGTCCTCATCCCGGATCCGGACGTGCTGACCTTTGACCTGGACAAGCTGCAGCCAGAGTTCATGATCCTGGCGTCGGACGGCCTGTGGGACGCCTTCAGCAACGAGGAGGCGGTGCGCTTCATCAGAGAGCGCCTCGACGAGCCCCATTTCGGCGCCAAGAGCATCGTCCTGCAGTCCTTCTACCGCGGCTGCCCGGACAACATCACCGTCATGGTGGTCAAGTTCAAAAAAAGCAGCGCCAAGACCGCCGAGCAGTGAGAAACGCGGCAGCGAATATATCCATTAACAGGTCATATTAATGTATGCATAGATTTGAGATGTAAAAGGAAAACCGTTTCATGACTATTTTTGGAGCAAAAACTGTTTCTTATTACAATAATGGCAAATAATATATGTCCATTTCACCCCTCATTACATCGTTTTCAAGCCCTCTGATGAATAAGGACACAGTCTAATGGTGTCTAATGGGGCAGCAGACACAGTAAGGTCATCTAATTTCCCTTTTTGTTATTAGTCCACTCTCAAAATGTCAATATGTCATGTTACATATGCAGAAAAATGCATCGTCACTATCCCTGCAGCACTGTTTCCTTCTAAAATTAAAAGGGAATCCACTGTAGTTTCAAATTTTCTGCATGATACAGTGTTGCGATCAAAATCATTCAGAGTGGGTTTGGTGTGAAATGGTTTATTTCAGATTTCTGTACCGTGGAACCGAACGTCTCCAACACAAATACAGCTGTTTTATTCACTATCGACCCCCAGTGAAGCTCCACATGTCCCTGAATGTTTAAAGGGATGTTGATGATGGTAAATAATGAATGCTGAACTAAATCACTTTTCTTCGGTGGTTATTTGGCCTCACCACACCCTGCATGTATCCCTCCACCATGAATGGGTTTAGTTTAAGAACTAAACTCTGGTAAAACAACATCTCAGGTGTCGGGTGACGCAACCATAAGAACTTTCTGTTTAGAGTCAGATGTCCGGTTCCATTCACCTCCACTGTGAACAGTTCTGAATCCCACTCTGAATGACTTTATTTACATCTGAACCACTTAATTATGCATCAGTTTTGAATGCATATCCCTTTGTTGAATATCCCTTTGATCTAACATACATAAATGCCTAAATCTATTCTACATTTTATTTTGATGTCTCGAACCAAACAAGATATTTTTTGAATTTTTTTTTGCCTACACTAAAATTAGGCTATTTTTTTGTCCTAATATTTAGGCCATTATACTGCAAATATGGGGTCTTGTCAGCGTGTTGTTTTAATTTTGGGCTTTCTCAGCACAGCGATCATTACGTGGCTGTGGCGAGACTCATGTTGAGACCTAATTAACACAGTTCAGCTGTTACTTGACTCGTGTGTTGGTCTGAAACAGTGCCATCAGTCATGCTCAGTGAATGCATTCACATTTACTCATATAGACGCTGGTTCTTGGCTTTTAATGGCTTTGCCCATTCTTTCATATAGAAAAAGTCTGATGTTAAGAATATACAGTCAGATTAGAGAGCTACTGCTTAACTGAAGGTGTGCCTATGCATAATATATCATAGATGGATGGCGTGCCTGCACAATTAGTCTGTATATTTAAATAAATGTAGATTTAAAGTGCGTAGACCATGAGGTGGTGATTTATTACAGGCACGAAATGAAATCCGATGAAGTGACTAATGATTGGATGAGGGTTCTTTCATATTCCAGTCATTGATTTCTTTTTTTTTTTTTTTGTATTTTTTACCATGTTAACATGTACAGTACTGCGCAAAAGCCTTAGACTTAGAAAATTTAATCTAAAATGTGTTTTGCTGAGTAGTTTATGTTTTTAAAAGCTAATATTAGAACATATACAAATGATATTAACACTGTAAATAGAGATTTTTACACGTCTGTGTGTTTGCTTAGTCATTTCCAGACCTCTAATCATGGACACTCAATATTACACTGTAATTCACATCAAATACATCAAATACTGGGTTTAGCTTAATCGATACTTCATTAGATTAAATCAGGAGCCGTTCATGGAATTTCACAGATCAATGCAACGGCATCGAGGAGAAATCTGGAACCAAACCTGTGTTCTTCTAACCAAGTACTTTTCACAAATAAAACAAATCTTGATATCTTGTTTGTTTGCATTTATTCTATTGTTAGCTTGTGTATTTGCGGGCTGAAAGTCCCTCACTGCTCAGATAAACAGTTTAAATAGGAGCATAAGACTTTTGCACAGTACTGTACTTTGGTGAAGGGTTTTATAAATCTCTGTCTTTCTGTCCTTGCCCTCATTCTGTACATTTTCTGAGGCTGAACTAGTGGCATAATGAGGAAAACTAGTACATAACCCAATTCAGGAGCTCAGATTGTAAACTGCATCCGGCCCTATAGGCAGTGAGGCCTTGACATGCAACATTTACTCAGATCGCATAAAGAATGGCAGAAAATGTGTTCTTGTTGCCTTATTTTAGCCTAAAGATGCTCAGCTGGCCTCTTTGGTTTATTTGCCAAAACCTTTGTTTTTTTTCCCCACCCCATCAAGTCCTGAGACTGTCATGCACATCAAAATGTAAATACGGTATTTTGCATATTGACGTCTCTTCAAGACGGACTAATACAATGAATGTACATATTGAATATCGTTAACCTCATACAACACCGATAAGAAAAAAAAATTCATCTGGTTTATTCATATCAGAAGAGATTAACAGTCTTTTTATGTGTGATTTTTTTCAGTTGTATATTCCTCCTACGGTATGTGTTCTAGGATGTTTGTGTGGAGTTTGTGTTTTGTTTCACTGAATTAAAGATGCTGTAAACAAAAAAAGAGAATTCTGTGAATTTAAGACAAATGAAAACATGAAAAAGGAACAATAAAAAGTGCAAGGATTCAAATCTGCAGTTGTTTCTGCATTACTGGGGTGTAAATGAGTCACGATATATATTTCAGAAATGAGTGTTCAGCTGGTGGATGAATTTTCACAGACGAACAAGTTTCGGAGATCTCGGGATCAGAAACTTCAGATCCTAAAGTACTTCAGATAAGTTCTTACCATATGGGCGCCTATGGCGTGACCATGTGCTCAGTTTCGGTCTTAGATTGGCAGTGAACTGGGTCACCTCCATTACGCTAAAGCTAAATTCCACCATTTTTTCAACATTTCTAGATCATATAGAATTCATAATCATGTAAAGCAAGTCTAAAATTATACGTTGTCAGAACTGTTCACAGTGGAGGTGAATGGAACCAGACATCTGCCTTTAAAAGACTGCACTGCATGACGCCTGAGATGTTGTTCTGCCAGAATTTTGAGAAGCTTTTGGTCCTAAAACTAAACCCATTCCTGGTGGAGGAATACATGCAGGTTGTCATGAGGCAAAATAGTCCCCAAAGAAAACTGATTTAGTTCAGGTTTACTTTTATACCATTATCAACATTCCATATAAACACTCAGAAAACACTGGAGGCCAATAGTAAATAAATGGCTGTACTTTTGTTATAGACGTCTGGTTCCATTCACTACCACTGTAAAGGACTCTCCACAAGTTTCTCCACAATGAAACATTTCATACAAAACCCATGTTGTGTACACCCTAGTGACTGATTAATTAAAACGTGTACTTGAAAAATGGGTGAAATTCCCCTTTAACAGCCTTGGCTTGTGGATGCAATGGTTCTTATACTCGCCATTAATGAAAGAACTTGTAATCTGGTGTCCCTCCCATATTTATTCGGGCTCTATTAGGGAAAAGGTCACCATTTGATTATCAGCTGTGATTCAGTTCTAGGGTCCAGTTTCTGTGTTGTAGCATCTTAGCATTCATATTAAAGTCCTAGATTTAAAAAAAAGACTAGCTATGATACATCCAGACCCATAATGAGTTAAAGCAATGAAAATGATGTTAATGATAGCCAAGGGTATTAAGATATGGCTGTATTCCTTGGAAACAGTTAAGCAGAGGGTGTACAGTTTGTTTTGGATCTTGTTGCTGGGCGTCAAGTCATTGTGAACTGTAAATCACTCAGCATGACAAACATAAATCACTACAGTACCTGACACATCCCCATGATTTTGATCCTAATCCCTGTTCCTACAGCATAGCAACTAACTTTAAAAGAGTGAAATATATGCTGGAATACTGTCCCCAGCATTATCTGAATTTGTTTCTGCATTGCTGGGGAGGACTGTGGAAAATGAGGGATATACATTACATAAGTTAGTAATATGTATAATACACATAAATTAGTCCTCTTTAGATCACAAAATCAGATGGACCTCCAGAATCAGCTTGGATGACATCACGCTGATATCGTGTTTAAGATACCAGCAAGCTTACTTTCTGTCCATAGAGGGACTTCCAGCACTTGATGGCTCACAACAGTTGCTATCCCTTGGATTCCTGGTGAAACCTGAGTCACTTGCTGCTCCAGAGTGGCGTTGTCACTGCCAGTACGTGGCTTCCTTTAACCATAGTCACAGCTCAGGAATCCCACAGTGAGCCGCTGGGTACCCTGGACTTTGACCCCTTTCCTTATTTGCATATTTGCTCCCGCATAAGAGGCCTTTCCCTTTGCCACCTGCAAGAGAGAGCGCCAGAGTAGGACGCGATGGGATCGCATGGTTCCAAAGTCCCGCCAGAGTCTCGGATTCTCCTGCTTGGCCTCGATGGATCGGGCAAGTCCACCCTGCTCTACAAGCTGAAATACAATGAGGCTGTGCTGACCGTTCCCACCGTGGGCTTTAACGTGGAGATGCTGGAAACCAAGGAGAAGAGCTGGACGTTGACCGTGTGGGATGTCGGAGGCCAGCAGGAAATGAGGACCCACTGGAAACACTACTACCAGGACACATCTGGGCTGGTGTTTGTGGTGGACAGTCAAGAGCAGGGAAGGTTGCCTGAGGCCAAGCAGGAACTGGAGCAAATTCTGGGCAGTGAAGACCTCAAGGGATTGCCACTGATCGTGCTGGCCAACAAGCAGGACCTGCCTGGGGCCTTGAGTGAGGCGGATGTCATGGAGGCCTTGAACTTGAGGCAGATTTGTGGGAACAGGGACTGGTTTGTCCAGCCGTGTTCGGGAAAGACTGGAGCTGGTCTGGAAGACTGCTTCCGGAGGATGGTCCGCTTTCTTAAGACAGCCGTAAAAGGAGAGAACTACTGCAGAGACAGAAACAAGCAAAGAAGGATCACTCAATCGGTTGAGACTGGAGTAAGCTGAGACTGGAGGTAACTGCTTAGAAACATTCGCTGGGTCAGTCTGGTCCACAGAAGATCTGACAGATAAGGCTGGAGGTTGGCGATATCACGATATTTTATCGTTATCTGATAAGTTTTGTTACTGATACACCATCACTAAGATACATCTGGTACACAAGAACTCTGACCAGTTTTGTTTCATCACAAGAGGAGCTGTTTACCTGCATGTTTGTGTTGAATGTAAATCAGTTTCTGATAGCGGTTTACAGATGTCGCACAAATGTTAGCACGTCTTGTCTGTGTCAAAATATCATGGTATGTATCATGTATCATGAAAACGCTTGTAAACATCATGATATACCTTTATTTCCCATTTTACCCTTCCCTTTTACTTTTAGCTTCCATAAAAGTAATATTACAGTGTTACATTTCTTGTGAAAATATTTAACGTGCACAGTAATTTCTTTATTCGTGCTTTTATTTATTGACTTTGTGTTGTATGTTTACAATATTGGTCGTTTTTATAAGTAATTATTTATTTTTCTTTTATCAATGGATTTTAGACCAGAAATATTTCATTTACTTTATTTTATCTCTCAATTAAAACTAAAATCAATAACAACTCATGCTAATAGATAGAATTTAAAACATGCTTTAAAAACAGATTTTGGGTTTTTTTAGTGATTGTCTATTTTGCCGTAATATTTACACTCAGATTAATAAAACAGAATGTAATCAAATATAATTTTTGAAAAGATATTGAGTCCCTTTACTGTTTTTTAGCACTTGCATTTATTCTCTTTTTTCTGTTAAAGCCTTTGGCACAAAATGAAGTCATTTTAGATCTTATGATACTGACCATCTTACATGAGTTGGACAACAAAAAAATTCCCATTATGTGGTGGATCAGCGAAGACATGTTTGGAGTCCACATGTTGCTTCTTTAGTTACGAGGCTAATGTCGAAGCTCCAGTTCCCCCAAATCTTTTCTGTAAACTCTTCATTATGGTGTATCAGACTTGTGGATGTGGTTTAGGACACAGTATGACTTACTGTGAGCTGTAAAAAAAAAAGGAACTTCAGTGTGCCTTTTTTACACAACAGGGTCTGTTTTTACAAATTGCCTCAGGAGCAGGAGCGCTGATCTAGAATCAGCTTTTATGACAGCAGCCATCTGGGGGATCTGGGGCCACAGCCTTGAATGTTTTATGAATAACTACAAATTTCAGAACTAATAAAAATGTGGAGAGGCGACACATGTCTGTGGCGAGCCAAATACACCCACCCTGAAAAACAGAAATCACACCTGACCACTGACAGATTGAAATCAAATAAATGTACCATTCGAAACAATCTATATAGACTTAATGCATTTTTAATTCCAAAAAGTGATGACACGGGCCCTGTAATATCTTGAAAGGCGCCGCAATTGCAACATGTAGTAGTAAACTAGCAGTGCTGATGTTTTGTCAATATCATGCAGCTTTAATATCCACCAAAACTCTCACACTTTGCACTGCAAAGCCTGTACTTAATCATGTGTAAATTCATTTTAGTCTGTGATTAGGTTTGATCTGGGTCTGAGAAAACTGAACTAAGTGGGTAATACAATATATGGACAAACCTATTAGGACACCTGACCATTACACCAATGGGGCCTTTAAATGCATTCAAACACATAGACTTTAATAAGGAGTTGGTCCCCCCTTTGCAGCCATAACAGCTTCCACTCTTCCTGGAATGCTTTCCACAAGATTTTGGAGTTTCTGTGGGAATTTGTGTCCATTCATTCTGTAGAGCATTTATGAGGTCAGACACTGATGTTGAATGAGAAGGTCTGGCTCACAATCTCGATTCCAGTTCATCTCAAAAGTGTTGGACTGGGTTGAGGTCAGGACTCTGAACTCCTCCAGCCACGTCTTTATGGAGCTCACTTTGTGCACTGGGGCACAATCATTCTGGAATAGAAAAGATTCTTCCCCAAACTGGGTCCACAAAGTTGGAAGCATGGCGTTATCCAAAATGTCTTTGTCTGCTGAAGCATTAAGATTATACTTCTTTGGAAGTAAGGGGCCACCTGAATTCAATGATTGGGAAGTCCCAATACTTTTGTCCATATTATGTATCCCAACTTGATGACAACTAGGAGCGTTTGGGACACAGCCGGTGCGTTTGGGGAATCCCTTCCAAGTTTAGGCAGGACTGGAGGCAAAGTGAGCAAACCCCCCATTTTTGCTTGCTTTGGTAGAGAGGATACTCTGCAACTCATAATTTTTTCAAATTTCGCCTAATGGGCTCCTGGGGCAGCTGGTGGCCTGGTGATTAGGGAGTTGCCACTGTGATCAGAAGGCCGTGGGTTCGAATCCCAGAACTGCTAGCGGCACTAATGAGGTTGGTGGCTGCTCACTCCTTGGTGAATGGGTTAAACACAGAGAAAGAATTTCACATTGTTCGCACTGTGTGCAGTGGTGAATTCACATGTGACCATTAGGGGCCACTTTACTTTTAGTGGTTAGGGAGTTGCCCCTGCGATCAGAAGGTGGTGGGTTTGAATCCAGGCCCGCCAGTGGCACCACTCAGGTATCCTTGAGCAAGGTACCGTCCCCACACACTGCTCCCCAGGCGCCCCCTGTTGGTGACTGCCTACTGCTTCACTTGGTGAATGGGTTAAATGCAGCGAAAGAATTTCACGTTGTTCACACTGTGTGGTGTGGTGTGGTGTGTTCACTATAAGAGGCCACTTTCCTTCTCTCCTCTCCTTCCTCGGACAAGGGCATGAGTGTAGGGAGCGAGTGCAAGTCCAAAGGGCAGTGGATTGGGACGCGCCCCTCTGGGCTGAGGCTGCGCCCATACCACCGGCATTCCCACTATGCACTGCGGGCTTATTACTTGCTAGCGAAAAAAAATAGTCCAGCAGCTGAGAAGAGGGAGAACAGGCTGTGCTGAAGGAGACTCGACGGGAGAACCCGGTTCTATTTTCTTCCTGCGTTGATCTCTATTCACGTATTCGTAAACATGAACGACAACGAGAAGTTGGACAACCAGAGGCTGAAGAATTTCAAAAACAAAGGTCGGGATCTGGAGGTGAGTCCGGTCCGGATGGGAGTCCCCCCTTTCCACCACTCGCTGTGACGTCGTTTACAATTTGGACGTTTTTCTCTTCATCTGTAAACCTCTGCGTCTCGTAATGGCCCTCGATTTTGTGCCCACAAGGTCTACATTTTTCTCCAGACCAGCTTACCCCGGCCCCCGCGGCGGCACCGTCTTTTCGGGCCGGTTTTTCTCCTCCGAGCCGCTTCACGTGAAATGCTGCTCCGGGCTAGGTAGCACGTAGGCTAATACGGTGCCCTTTCCTCTACGCCCCGCTGCTTCGCCAAAATATATACTTTTTAAGGATTTTATATATTTATTTTAATCTATTTAACATCCCAACCGCTCCATTAACACACAGCAACGTTTTTTCCCCACTTTTCCCCAACCTCTCAGCGCTAAATCCTCTCTTTAGCCTCCTGCTTGCTTTAGCATAGCATCTGCCCGGCTAACGCTCGAGAAGGAGCTCCGTGTGGGATGATGGATGAGTCATTTATTTAACTTGACCAGCATCGTGGCTACGAAGCCATCGATCACGTAAAAGAAACCGATTTCATTTGAGATTTTACTCCTTTTCGCCTTCATTTGTGCCCTTAAATACCAGGGTTAGCCCTGTTAGCACGATTAAGGCCTAGAATAGCCCTAAAGGAGCAGCCAGGATGGGCCAAAGTGGAACTAGTCATGTTTAAAAATGGGTTTTATGGAATGTTTAGAGTAATATCTCTTGTTTAACGCGTTAACTAACGTTTGTGTCGACCTCCGAAGCCTAACCTTGTGTTTTTGTTTTCTGTAATAGCGGAATAACTATTAGCTTAGCTTAACTGGGTGGTTAGCCAGGCTTTGTATGTTAAGTAGCATTTCGAAATCCTCGTTTTTGGTCTGCGTGGCCTACAAATGTGCTAAAAAACAGCCAGATGTGACTCCCGGGTGCCCTGTCGCGTTGTAATTCATCAATGGCGGGGCTGATGGTCTGATTTCACGTAGTTCTGATTCCTAAAATGTGTTTTTTTCCGAAAATAATGTTGATTACCTGCCTCAGTTAACATTAGGAAGGCTGTTTTTGAGTGCTTGTTAACAGAAGGTGTTCAGACATCGTAGATGTCCAACATACTAGCTTAGTCAGTCTTTTCTTTCAGAACATGATCACTGCTCCCTCCATCTGACATGAATCCCAGCCTCTCAGATCCCAAAAACAGAGCCGTGAACCAAACCTCCTGTTTAGAGCTGCACGATATGGACAGGATACTAGTATTGCGATTTTACTTCTCCATATTGCGATGCCTTCCACAACTTTAAAGGGCCCATGTCACTTTCCTGGAGTTAAAAAGGCTTAAACGGAGGAAATACTGTTCCAAATGGTACATTTACTCTCAGCATACATACAATCCATCTGTAAAAAAAATAAGCTACAAGAACAGCCTGTTTTCAAATCACAGAACCAACACATTTAAATGCATCTGCTTAGACTGGCTACAGTGGTTTATCTTTTAACCCTGTAATGGTTAAAAATGAGACTTCTGTTGGATTACACAAAGACCTGGATTCATCAGAACACCCAGCAACGTAGCTGGATCTGTGATTGGTCAGAAACACTGATTGGTTAGGGGCTTGTTTGAATATTGAAATTTGTTGCGATATCAGTATTGCAGAGACTGATATGATCAACAACTGATATTGTTCAGCCTTATTTCCATTTAAATCCTTAAAGAGGCCCACTATTATCCTGGGATGTCCTAAAATTTTAAATATTGGACTGTAAAAATGCACTTTTCCCTGCTGCTGTTAAATTTTTCTTTGTCTAAAGTCCACTCCTCCTGTTTCTACTTCTCAGGGAGGTAATTGCCTCTTTAAGAGCACAGTGGAGCTTAGTTTCTTAGTAATAAGCACTTTATTACCTATAATGTAAGTTATCAGTAGAATAGACTTGCAGAGGTCACTTGTTACTCAGCCCAGCCTCTAAAATCTGTCCAGACCTTTGACTTGAACAGTGTCCTGTAGATGTCAGTCACTTTGTCCATCACTTTGTCTGCCTGAGGCATTATCATAAGGATTGTGATCTTAGCTGTGTGTGTGTGTGTTGTGATCCCTTTAGCGTGATGACACAGATCAGTTTGCCATTCCTGAGACGCCTGGCCTGCTCTCAAAACACAAACGGATGTTCACAGCTTCTCTTCCTGGGCCATGAGCTCACACATGCCTTGACTTCTGTCGCCTCCATGTAAACACTTAATGCGACACTCGAGCCGATAGGGGATTCCAGCCCATGACGTATTTGTATATGTTCATTACCCAAGCTCGTTTAGAAATACAGCTTTTCTGTATGTGTTCACATGAAGCTAATAAATAATGTCTTGAGAGCAGGCGTCGGAAGCGCTGGTACTGGTATTGAAGTGTATGCTGGTGTGACATTGTCATGATATTTCATAATCTTTACTAAACCCCAAGCAATAGAGAATGACAGACACCCTATTATAAATTTAAAATATACAACAGAAGCTTAAATTAGACTTTAGCTCAACAGAAATAACATTTCCTCTCCGTCAATATAGACCACCCTCTTATTTTTTTTTTATATCAGTCATTTAAATTGGTTATAGGTGTATGGTCATACTGAAATATAAATTTCATGCCACCCTCCCCTGTTTTAGAGAAGGTCATACTGGAGAAATGCCCTCGCCACTCTCTTTAACAAACCAAGAACTGCTTCCAAATATATGTATATATAGAGCAGACCTCTCAGCCCGAGACATTGTGAAGCTGCTCTAAGAGGTGAATTTGCTGTGGTGTTTTTTGTTTTGTAAACTTTTGTTTACGTAATGTGCATTCATGAAGCATGGACATGAAACCTTTTAGGGGATTTTTTTTCCCAGTACTAGATCAAGATTAAGCCTAAAATGACTTTCAATTGGTGATACTCCCCCCTCCACCCTGCAGTTAGTTTAAGACTAATCTTAAAATAAATAATAAAAGTAGACATGCTTTTGCCCTCAGAAGGCAGAAAGACAGTGTGCGTTGTTGTTCCATCTGTCTTTTTAGGCTTATTCAAAGCCAAGTAATCATGCAAAACCACCACACGCGCACACACTGTATTCTTATCACATGACAGAATCCCTAGTTTTGTTTGATGTAAGAAGCTGCAGACATCTTGCAGACCATGCCATATATGTATGTGTGTATGTATGTATGTGTATATGCATGTGTGTATGTGTATACATATATATACATGTGTATATATGTATACATATACACGTGTGTATATATGTATATATTTACACGTGTGTGTGTGTGTATATATATATATATATATAATATAATATACACACACACGTGTGTATGTATGTGTGTGTGTGTGTGTATATATATATATGTGTATGTATATATATATATGTGTATGTATATATATATGTGTATGTATATATATATATGTGTATGTATATATATGTATATGTATATATATATATGTATATATATGTGTGTATGTATATATATATATATGTGTATGTATATATATGTGTATGTATATATATGTGTATGTATATATATGTGTATGTATATATATGTGT
>JBBPCX010000040.1:29326875-29338944 GCA_037974365.1 Hydrocynus forskahlii | reverse complement strand
TATATACGTGTGTGTATATGTGTGTCTGTGTGTGTATGTATATATATATATGTATATACATATATACAGACATATATATGTATGTATATAATATAAATTGTTTGTGTACACATGTACGCATATATGCATGTACATATACACATATATACCCATATTTGTATGTAAATGCATACGTATCCCTACCACTGATTACGTTATGCCATGGAATGGTGTATATAGGGATCCTAATGCTGAAATATACAGAAAAAATGTTCTTTGGATGTATTTTCTTTGCTATGCTGTAGCCTTCTCGCTTCTCACTGAAGTGTTTGCCCTCTCCCACAGACTATGAGAAGGCAGCGGACAGAGGTGGTGGTTGAGCTAAGAAAGGTAATCTGAATTTTTCCTTTCTTTCTTTCTTTTTTGATTTCTTGTTTGTCAACCTCGTTATTACCCACTGATTTACCAGTGAACATGAAAGACCAGAGCTACAGAGCTTTGCTCATGGATCTAATGGCTGTGGGTATGTTTTGTGTCTATTACTGCCTGATAATGTAGGGCTGCCATACTGGGGGTTATATTTCCTGATTTTGATCATTTTCTCCATGTCAATCGGTCTGCTTAGGGTGTTTTCTTATTGTGGTTGTCTGCCTTTTTTCAGAATAAAAGGGATGAGCATCTCCTGAAGAGGAGAAATGTGCCACATGAGGACATCTGCGATGACTCTGATGTTGATGGAGACTTCAGGACGGTAGGAGATCCCCCGCTTTATACCTCTATTTTATGTTTTGTGTGTGTGTGTATATATATATATGTGAGTGTGTGTATGTATGTATAACATATATATATAAATAAAATAAACCACACAATGTATTGTATTTTGATAACTGAAATGTTACTGTCTGACAAAATACACGCTGTATAGGTGACTCCATTTTCTGTTTTATTTACAGCAAAACACCTCTTTGGAAGCAATAGTTCAAGTAAGTGGGGAAGAAGTTTCTCAACCCTGTTTTGAATGAATGTGTGAGCTGTTTATAGTGTAATGTGATGTGAACTCCAAAATTAGCAGTGTCAAGGCTGCATCTGCTGTAGTCAGGTTCAAGTGATACATGACACATTTGATTCTAAACACTTCACTTGTTGACTTAGTGCTGTACAGAATCCAGTACCATGACACATCACAGTATCATAATCCTCGAGTTAACATTCATAAAGGGCTGCTATTCCATGTAAAATTTATGTATTCTAAACTGGTTGATGACTGAAGTGCACAAAACAGGATTGGAACATCTATTTTGCAGTCGATAAGATGGGGGTAGAGCTGAATTTGAAATATTATTTATGAAATATATATATTTGTACTGATTATAGCCCTTGCAAAGAATTCTGGTGCAAGGAGTCGTGTGGAGCTCCCTTCTGTGTTTGTCCAGCGTGTCATGTTTTTTCTCTGTTGACCCCTGTTTCAGAACGCAACCAGTGACAACCAGGGCATTCAGCTGAGTGCAGTTCAGGCCGCCAGGTAAACTACAACTGATAAACCGCCTCACCTGAGAGCTGCTACCATGCCGACAGACGCTCAAACATTCCATGCATGTTCCTACAGAGTTTGCGCAAGAGCAGGCTGCTCGAACCTTCTCGGATACGGCCGTGTTTTTGTGGCTGCTTTGAGGCAGTTTTGTGAAACCGTGTAGAGCATTTTTACATGCATTATTAAACATCTGTGGTGATTACATTAATGTTAAAACCATATTCTGGTTTTGTAGGAGGTCATTTTAAACAGTAGCACAATCATGATATGAACCAGACAGTAATGTGTGATGAACCAATATAAAATGTCTTAACAATGACAAATTCTGGCATTTATTTAGCATTTGCAATGATTTGTTTTTACAGCGTCTGAACACATTTTATTTTCTTTTGTAGGAAACTGCTATCAAGTGATCGTAACCCTCCCATAGATGACTTGATAAAGTCTGGTATTCTGCCCATTCTAGTGCACTGCCTGGATAGAGATGACAAGTAAGACTAAATATGGTACTTTTCCCAGAGAACCGCTTACTTGGTGCATATGAGCATTCTGCTTATTGCTTTTTTTTTTTTTTTTTTTTTTGCCCCCTCAGTCCGTCTCTCCAGTTCGAGGCAGCCTGGGCTTTGACCAACATCGCTTCAGGCACCTCTGAGCAAACACAGGCAGTGGTGCAGTCTAGTAAGTGTATTATCTGTTCTGTGTCCACTCTTTATTACTTATGTGTGTCATATCAAAACCTTGTAATTCCATTTTCCGTTTTTCTTTGTATGTAGTTGATAATTGTAGCTGACTTTTACATGGTGTGAACATTTCATTACTAATAGACCAATAGAAATGGTCTCATGTAATTTACCTTAGCACTCTTCTGTAAAGTTATACCACTCATTTGTGTCTGTGTGTAAGAGGTATGTGTGTATATATTTTCATATATAGGTTATGCAATGTATTTATATTGCCTGGTTTGTTCTAGTCATATGTCGGAAGAAAAAAAAATACACACAGATCTATATAGGAGCTGGTTTTATTGTGTTTATTATATTGGTTCACTTAAAGCAATTCAGTTAAAACAAATGACAGATATTCCAACAAGATTCTCCTCAGTTCGTTAAAAGAAAATCAGGCGCAATTTAAAACTCATTGAAGCCATGTTGGAAAATATGTGAAGAAGAATCCAGTCACTGTGGATGGTGTGCGAATAGCAGGGAGGAATGTGTGGGAAGCAGATACTTTAAATCATTTTGCATCACTTTGGGAGATGATGACTGACTAATGCGAGGCCGTCTTCAGCAATAGAGGAGCTACAAAAGCCTGATAAACTGCACAGTCAGCTTCATCTTCCTCTTAACCCACATGTGATCGAACAGCCGAAACACGAGTTCAGACAATGCTTCTGTAGGTTAGCCTTGCGGCTGCCAAGGTAACATTACTAATAAACCTGGTCAATATTAACTCAAATAATTTCCATTAAAAATACATCCCAGACCACATCCTGCTGGATCAGACTTGTGGGCGTAGTTAAGGACACTGTGGGGTGTTGGTGGCCTAGTGGGTGGGATACTTGCCTCTGGACCAAGAGGTCATGGGTTCGAATCCTACCTTCAACATACCACCACTGGGTTCCTGAGCAAGACCCGTAACCCCAGTTGCTCCAGGGAGACTGCCCCCTGTAGTTAGGGAAGGGAAGTTGCTTTGGGTAAAAGCATCTGCTAAAATGCTGAAAATGTAAAAATTAGCCAATCTCCACCAAAAGCAGGAATCTGAGACAACACAAAGGCTGGCATTCATAAAGCAGTGATAAATAACAGGACTGAACCCTAAACCGTGTCAGCAAAACTGTACTTTAATGGAGAGCTGGATACAGTTTGAGAAACATTTTGGTGATTTTTGCATGACTGTTGAGTTTTAATAATACAGGTCAAGTTACAAAATAAAACAGCAAAATTTCCAAACTTGTCTTGGCTGATTGATTACATCTGGGATCAGCAGACAATTATGCAAATATAATTTTCTGCCAAACAATTCTGTTTAAGAGACCTCCCTCACATTCCACACTGTCCATAGGGGTTAGATTTTTCTTCTCCAGAATGAGGCTCATTGGAAGGCTCATGGCCTTTACAAAAGTTCTTCCTTACTTGGTGGCTCCGTGTCTCCGGGTCGACAGTGGAACTTCGTAGGTCACAGGAAGCTTTGTTGTTTGAGCATACATCAGGTAGAATTAGAAATCTCAAACGTATTTTTTTTTCTGATTGTAAAAACTTTGTGGTATGAGGAGCCCAGTAACATTTGAGACGGTGTGGGAGTGGGCAGAAGTGGTGTGTGTGAGAGGGTGGAGGTGGGCGGAGGAGGTGTTCTTGACTGTTTTGAAGCGTCGCAGATGGATAGTAACTGTTAATCTAGTTGTATATAGTTCCTTTTTAAAGCATCTTTTATTGTAATACTAATGCCTGTATAAGCTGAAGTTTTCCAAAAAGTTTAGAATGTGTTTGTTTTTTTACAGTCAAAAAAAAGAGAAATGTATTCTTATTTTGGCTCAGTTTTGTCCAAATAGCTGGTTAAATAAAAAAAATATATATATATCATATTTGCTGGATATGAGGTACTTTTATTAAATCCATCACACACTATTTAAGGCTTAAAGTATTAGAAAAGAACAAGTAATGCAGAAATGGGGAAAGGGTTAAAGGTGCATTAACTGTGTGGCATCTCGCATTGTCTTGTTGGAATATCAGTCATTTGTGTGTTTTTATGTTGCATTAATGAACAAATAATGCTGCAGGTTGATGTGCTGTCGGGTGCCGTTTGTGGTCAAATGCAGCCCAACTCTTTCACTGAATGAAGTGTGGACAAATATCCACTGAATGCACGTGCAGAGCATTCGATTAGAGGGATTGATGTTGGAATAAAATTCAGAATGAGTTGGGTCTGGGTGAGCGCTGGCAAGGAGTGTCTGCGAGGAGAACAGTGACTCCGGGGAGTTGAGAAAGCAGGCATGCTGACCACAGTGGCAGCCTGCTAGTGAGTCATCACTGTTAGAGAGAAATGTCTGAGTCATGCTGTCTTTTTAATCGTGTGTGTGTGTGTGCGCAGATGCAGTTCCTCTGTTCCTAAGGCTGCTCCATTCTCCCCATCAGAATGTGTGTGAACAGGCTGTCTGGGCACTGGGCAATATCATCGGTGAGTAACTTCAGTGTTTGGCCCAGAATCTCTCAGTTTGGACTAGTAATGGTACAGTACAGGTATTAATACCTTGAGTATCAGCCAATATGGTTTATTTATGCATTTATATAAACATTAATGTGAGAAAGTTTTAATATTTTTGCATACACAAAACACACACAGTACTGTGCAAAAGTCTTAGACACCTGTGAAAATATTTAAACATTATTTAGATGAGCAGTGAGGGTTTTCTCTCTCTAATATTACTAAATGTACTGAATAAAGCTAAAAAGAACAAACTAGATGCACATCTGCTGGAAAATGTGAATTGTGGTTGCCGTAAATCCAGTGTTTGGAGACACCCTGACATTGATTTTATGGGCCAAAAGTGTTTTTCATTTTATTTTTAAATAAATAAAACTTGCACTCTTCTGATTCAGAGGCTGGCACTTTACCACCACGGGAGGAGTGTAAACTCGTCGGCTCTTATAAAGCCATGTATAGTTAAAGGACAGCTGAACGTGTCGCTGTATTCACAGGCTGTTTAGCTTTAATTAAACCACAACAAACAGTGACATGTCGTTTTATAACCGACCTGAGCTTTAGTGTCTTGAAGTCTGTTAATGGGTCTGCTGTGTGTTTTGTTCTGCGTTTGTTTCTTCGCATTCTGTCCTTTTCCGGGTTCCTTATCAGTGACTTAAAGGGGCATTTGGCTGGTGCTTTGATCCAGAGCGACTTGCAATCATTAGTTACAGAGACAGTCTCCTTGGAACAACTGAGGGTTAAGGACACACTGGTAGAAAGTGGGGTTTTGAACCTACAACTTTGTGGTAGTCAGGTTCACAGGCAACTGTTTTACCCACTAGGCCACTACCACATCACAGACTCTTTCTCCAACACGCATATTGCATTTATTATAGAGGGGACTCGACCCACAGAAATGTATTTATTTTCATTTTTTATATTTTGAAATGCTCAATACTTGGCCCTTGATCAGCCAATCAAAAACGTATATACATGCGCCTTGAGGGGATATTAGCAGATGTTTTGACGTTGGAACAACATCCATATTTCAAAATCTGTAGGAAGACAAGAGGTACCAGATTCAACTAGTAGTGTGATTGTGGTACAGTAAGTAGTGATTTTATGTTCAGTATATCAATGTGTTCCTTGTTGAAGTCCAGTATTACTTGTAGTTTCCACCAGAAACCTGGTGTGACTAAATCAGTCCTTCATTAAATTAAATCACAAATCCAAACAGCAGCTGCAGGGGCTGAAGAGAAATCTGGAATCGAACCTGTGGAACTGACCTTGAACTGAACACGCTGTGAAAAATGGCTTTAAACAGTTTGTATATGTGTCTTGGACAGAGTTTTGGACCGTACTGTACATTTTTTTTAGCATCTGCAAAGGTTGAGGATGATGTGGTTTTTCATTTTCATATATAAGGGTCTTGGAGAAATGTTTTGATGGATAACATGTTGGTTTTGAGTGATTAATTTTATTAATTGAAAGTGAACTTAGTGTTGTGTTCATAAGATATTAATTCATAAGACATAATTCAGACCATATTGTAATTGATGCAAATCCAAATATACAAAATACTTGCAGAGCCTCTTGTGAGTAGCAGTGAGTTCATGGTAATGATGTGTTCCCCCAGGCGATGGACCCCAGTGCAGAGACTATGTGATCAGCCTCGGTGTGGTGAAGCCGTTGCTGTCCTTCATCAGCCCCTCCATCCCCATCACCTTCCTGCGCAATGTCACCTGGGTCATGGTTAACCTCTGCCGCCACAAGGACCCACCTCCACCAATGGAGACCATCCAGGAGGTGTGTGTGGTCTTCTGTCATGGTCTTATTGTTTGCTTTATGCCAGATCTGTCACTGTCAGTTATGTTGGTAATCAATTAGAGCTGCATTAAATGGGCAACATATCTGTATTGCAGTTTTACTGCTACATATTACAATTGCAATGCCTTTCAAGAAATTAAAGGCTGAATATCATCACATTTTTTTTAGTCTTGAAAAGGCTGTAAATATTGTTTTAGATGGTACATTTACTTCCCCATCCATTCAGTCCATAAATTGACAAGGCTACAGAACAGTCTGTTTTTTTTTGTAAATCATAGTTTTTGTGATTTCACAAAAAACAACACATTTAAATATACCTCCTTATTCTGGCTACAGCAGTTTAGCCCCGTCCGTTCTCACACACCTTTTAAAGCTTAAAAATGAGACTTCTTGGATTACATGAATACCTCTATTCCCCAGAACACCCAGTAACTTACCTGGAGCTGTGATTGGTTGCCCTGTCAGAAACACTGATTGGTTGATAGTGGTTGATTTTGCTTATTGCAATTTTGAGAATTCAGTATTGCAGCGATAGATAGATATGATAACGAATAGCTATATTGTGATATTAGACATTTTAGATATGTTGTGCCAAATAATCGAGCAATTTACTGATTATTATGGCAAGTAATAGTGAGTTTTAAACCAGGTAAAACGATATATGGACCAAAACATGGAAGCCTTTATCAAGATGCAAACAGCATATTGCAATAAATACATGGCGTACTTGACCTCATGCTCACTTTATGTAAGCTTTGCAAACACAAATTGATTAGGGATTAAGCTTAAGTGGCAAACATGCTATGCTAAGTAAACCGAGCTCATCCTGATTGCGTGGAAGAGGCTAATTATGCAGGCATGAATAAGCCTTTGAGACGCTGCAGGTTTCTATATTTCTTATTTTCCCTCTCTCCCCTAGATTCTGCCTGCCCTGTGTGTCCTGATTCATCACACTGATGTGAATGTAAGTTTTTTCTCGCAGTGTTTACAGAAAAGCGTTCATGCCAATGACACTAACTTCTCCTTTGTGAACATGTACGTGTATGGCTACATGAGTGAAGAGTGGGCATGGCTGTGAGCTGAGAGTGAGCTAGGCTGTGTGTTGTGTCTGGGCAGATCCTGGTCGACACGGTGTGGGCCCTGTCTTACCTGACCGACGCTGGAAATGAGCAAATCCAGATGGTCATTGACTCCGGCATCGTCCCTCACCTGGTGCCCCTCCTCAGCCACCAGGAGGTCAAAGTACAGGTCAGTAGCAGTGGACTGTTTTTAAAAAAAAAAAAAAAAAAAAACCTTACAGCATGGGTAATGAATGGAGATTGACCTGGATTTAGTGGGGTGTGGTTCTTATGCACATAAATCAGTATTGTCACTTAATTCCGTTGTGGTTTGCTTTTAAAAAGAGTACCCGAATTCTACCCGCATCAGCCGGGTCCTGGAGATCCAACCACAATCTGCCACACATGCTCCAGCTAATAAATTCGGGCATTCATGACTGGCTGTGCAGATGTATTAGTGTCTTCTAATTTCACTTTTATCAATTTTGTCAGTCAAGGGTGCTGAATTAATTTGAGTATTTAGTGGATCCTCCATGATTGGCTGCTTTAATAGTGTTGGTTAGTTCTGTGCAATGGAACGAGACTTTTTGGCAATTTTTATTTCCCTTATGCACATACATGCATACATACACCTCGCCGGGTTTGCACAAGAGAACAATATTTATTTTAGAGAAATATCACACATACATACACAACTGAAATGTCTGCATTTAGTCTTTTTCTCAAGAGGTCATTATTCTAGAGGTTCACATGACTGATGACCTATTTATTTGAAACCCATTTGTTCAAAGATCTTACAGTCTAATGTTTATTTTTGAGGTTCTACTTTATTATTAGGTCTTAGAAAGTTGCATTACTTTTAGGTATTCCTGCAGAGATTAATGTGTTTTATATACAGATTGTCTCAGTAGTATTTGCCCCATTTCAAATGACCCAGTTATTTGTGTATCACATTACATACTCTCAAAGCACACATTTACTCTAAATCATGACCTGCTCCCACAGTGTGTTCTGTTGTTTAGCATCACCTTTTAAGTTGTTGGTTTGAACTCAGTTGATTAGTAATCAGCAGGGGGTTTGTTGACGGAGCCTTGCAGAAAAAGTCCAGCATTTCTGAAAGGTTTAGAAAAATTGTCTGTATATGTTGACGAGGCTGATGGGTCTGTCTGTTCTGCTGGTAGACGGCTGCGCTGCGAGCGGTGGGGAACATCGTGACCGGCACGGACGAACAGACGCAGGTGGTGCTGAACTGTGACGCCTTGAGTCACTTCCCAGCTCTCCTCACACACCCTAAGGAGAAGATCAACAAGGTCCACACACACACACACACACACACACACACACACACACACCACACAGTGTTTAAATACACCTGGATTAGTACTGGACAACATTGATCATCTGTACAAGTACTGGTGTTTTACAGTACTCTGGAAAAGGCACTCAAGCAAATTGTTTAAAGCCATTTTTCTCAGCATGTGATAATGTGCTTTTCTGCTAGCTGAGTTAACATTAGAATAAATGCAAACAACCATGAAAGCAGTCAAAAGTATCAGGATTTGTTTGGAGAAAAAAAAGTAGGCAATATTTTGTGAGTTGGTGTGGAGAACACAGATTTGGTGCCAGATTTCTATTCAGTTCCTCTAGCCATTGTATTTGTGTGGAAAAAAAACATTCCTCATCTAAACAGTTTTTAAATACTTTCACTGCTGCCTAAGACTTTTGCACAGTGCCTTGTATAATTATGAATGAAAAAAAATCATCTTTCAAAATCCTAATTTGAAAGAAGATATTAAAACAAACAAAAGGTAAATAGCTCAGCTTCTGTCTAGGTCATATTTGCAAAACTTGCCTCTTTTAGGCTTAATCTTAAGAAAATGGTACATAACGGTTCAAAACGAATGCAGGACATTCATTTCTCATGTCATCTTAGCTCTGGTGTCTGAATCAGTTTGTTTACCCTCCTAATGCTCACTTTAACAATTCCTGATACTGATATTTGGAGTAAATTAGAAGGTTTAATCAATACTGCCCAGCACTAAACTGCATGTGGTTTAAATTACTCTGTTTTTGACACTGCTGATAGTAAGGTGTTGGATATGATGATAGTCGAGACTTGGCACTTGTGTGTGTGATGTGTGCATGGAACTCCACTTAGTTAATTCTAACATAGGCCACAGGAGATGCTCGACCCCATGGATGAAGATGTACTGAGGAACAAAGCTTGTATAAAGGGTTAATATGTCACAAATGGTTAAGTAGTGGGAGGGGGCAGGGGTGTATAGTCTATGTGTTTGTATGCATGAGTGAGTGTGTGTTAATTATCTAGCTGGTGAGTAGGGGGAGCTGATGACCACTGAGTCTGTGCAGAAAAAGGAGTGCATCTGAGGCCCATCACACACTAACTGAGGCTTTTCTGTGATTGGGCCAGTGATTAAAGCCTCGAAATCACCCCCTTTCCCAGTTCTCCCAGTGCCAGTGTCTCAGCCAGGGACTGTGGTTCCCCCACAGTTTCCTGGAGTCTGATCCAACAGTGTCACATCAGTTTCTTTATGGGAGCACTGAGTATTAAGTAACAGAACTGTGATCTTTACGGTGCCTTGACTTTTGAACATCTCTCCTGCAGGAGGCAGTGTGGTTCCTGTCTAACATCACAGCTGGGAACCAGCAGCAGGTCCAGGCAGTCATAGATGCCAGCCTGGTGCCCATGATCATCCTTCTGCTTGATAAGGTGTCTTATTCTTTCTATTTCTTTTCAGCCTCTTGTGGGTTAACGACATTGCATTATGAATTTGTGATGACATATTTTGAGATACCAGGGTTGTGTGGCAATATGCACTGTTAATTATGCACAGTTGGATATAGTGCATGTACTATTAAACATACTTATGTATATTTATGATAACTGATATTGTTCTCCCTACTAGTTAACTATACATGGAAAATATATCCTTAACCCTTATAACCCAGAGGGTATTTTCTGGTTTCTGGATTACATGTTCTTTTCTAATATATAAAGCCCTGAACCATGTATAGAAGTGTCTCATATCCTTTTATTCTGCACAGATTATTTTTTATAACTTAACCCTCTGAGCACAACTGACACTAAACGATCAGAACATTTGTTAGAAATGTCCTTTTTGCTGTAAAACTCAATATACAAATATACAGATTATAGATTTTGGAACTCTTCAGCTTAAACACTCATTAGTATGTTAGTATATTAGTGTGTAGTAAAAAAAAGTTTTTAAATGATATGCGACTATCAGTCACAAGTAAAGCAAGTCTAGTCTGTGCAGAATTTGTTTGCAATTTTTATGTTTGCGCTGCTTTCAAAATATTCAATAATGCACACACCCCTTTCACCCACGCTCAAGTGATTGGGCTTTTCACACCACATTTATTTATGAGTTAGTTTGACTCTTAATCGACACAATTTCTAAAAATCAATGCTATTTTAAAGTTCTAAACTCCATATTGTTTATTTATATTTTTAATTTCAAGATTTCTGATTCTACTCGACATCTGAAGCTACGCTGTCGGAGATGCAGAACCTCCGAATGGACGTGCTTTTGTAAAAGACAATATTTCAGTGTCAGCCCTAGTGCTGGAATACAGTTTCCTTTTAGTGGAGAGTCTTCATACAGAATGCACTGAGGTCCAGTATTAGGCTTAGACTCTGTCCAACTTTTGTCTTTAATCTATTCCTAAAATGCGTTAGACGTCTGAATTGTTACTTTATGTACCGCTGTGTGTTCTAGTGCATTTTAATGAAAAAAATGAACGCTTATCTAAACTATATTAATAGAAATGCTTAAATAGATTAATCATTGTTCTTGTGCTTTTATAGGGAGATTTTGGCACTCAGAAGGAGGCAGCCTGGGCCATCAGCAACCTCACAATAAGTGGCAGAAAAGATCAGGTGGGTGTCTTTACCAGATCTTGATTATTATTCTTAATGAGTCTTTGAAGAAGCATGTGATTAGATTCAGAACAGTTTGTATTAAATGTTTAATTGTGTCTTCTAGGTGGCCTACCTGATCCAGCAGCAGGTCATTCCTCCATTCTGCAACCTGCTGACGGTGAAGGATGCTCAGGTGGTGCAGGTGGTCCTGGATGGACTGAGCAATATTCTCAAGATGGCTGATGATGAGGCAGAGACCATTGCCAACCTTATTGAAGAATGTGGAGGTGAGGAGCGGCTCCTTTTAGTTTTATCTAGATTTTGAAGTATATATGCACTGCAGTTTTACAGTGCTGTGCAAAAGTCTTGAGCCCCCCCTCATTTCTTTCAATTTTGCTTTGAATCACCTTTTAAGTGCAAAAATACTACTTCATTCCTGTCAGACTGTCTCATCTTTGGCATATTGAGTAGTTTAAATGAAAGAAATGGAAACGATTATTTTACTGTGAGAGACTGCAAAGTGCCTAAACATACAAGGAGCCTAGATAAAGGAGTTCCAACCACTCAGCATTCAGCACCACCAGTATACT
>JBBPCX010000040.1:29294762-29307531 GCA_037974365.1 Hydrocynus forskahlii | reverse complement strand
CTCAGCATCCTCCTCCCAACACACTCAGTCTCTCCTCAGCATCCTTCTCCCAACACACTCAGAGTCTCTCCACAGCATCCTTCTCCCATCGCACCCAGTCTCTCCTCAGCATCCTTCTCCCAACACACTCAGAGTCTCTCCTGAGCACATGTCCAAACCAACACAGTCTCGCCTCTCTGACAGTTCCCACCAAAATGTGTCCTGATCCTGATCCTGTTCATCCTTGTCCCTCCCAGTGCAAATCTTGCTGCCTCCAGCTCTGCTTCTTGTCTTTTCAGTCAGTGCTACCATCTCCAAATCATCAAATTAAACAACATAGCTGGTCCACACCAAACTCTTTATCAGAATCAGAATTGTGTTTATTGGCCAAGTATGTGACTGAGCACATACAAGGAATTTGATTCCAGTCAGTGGTGTCTCTCATGCACAACAGTACAAAACAATAGGTAAAGACACAATGAACAATACACTAAATAATATAATGCACAATAATATACAATCTACAATATGAATACGCAATGTGGCTTTATATTTATAAATATATCCACTCATCACTTAACTCATCACTTAGTCGGTCTGGAAGGTTTACATCCCATTCATATGTTATATTACATTACTGTTGCATTGCTGTAATGTCTGTTTATTGTATTATCTCTGTTGTAACTTGTGGCACTGTGGCACATGGAGAAACGTCTCATCACACGATGTACGTGTACACAGTTGCTGATAACAATAAAGTAACATTGAACCTAGAATAAAATAAGATTAGTAAACTAGTAAAAGTAGAAAGTAGTAAAATAATAAAGTGAATAGCAGACAATGTTTAACCATTGCAAGTATTTATGAAGTATCTGTAGTGCAAGAGAGTGTAGTGTGTACATGTGCATGTATATAAACATTCCTGCATAAGTTGAGTTTAAAGTGACTGTAGGTTTTTTATTGACTCATTCCGTGTGAATTCAAACCATTTAAACGAGAAGGTAACAAAGATGCATTTGGCTTTTTCAATTACACATTAAATGGTGCACCAGTTGTGTATAAGCATGGTAAAATTGAAGGTATAGCAGAAAATCGAGTAAGTTTGAATGAATTGGCCTTGTTGCAGGTACTCCTGAGTGGACTATGACTCTTGACTCCTGCCAGCGGAGTCGAATCTGCTCAATATTAGCTAAATGAAAAAAAGATGAAGTGGATTTGAATGATTGCTAGTTGTTCACTATATGGACAAAATTATTGGGACACAACTCTTAATTATTGTATTGAGGTGGACCTTTACTTCCATTATTGGGCAATCTTAATGCTTCAGCATAGACATTCTGGATAACACCATGTTTCCATCTTTGCGGACCCAGTTTGAGGAAGAACCTTTTCTATTCCAACATGACTGTGCCTCAGTGCACAAAGCAAGCTCCATAAAGACGTGGCTGGATGAGTTTGGTGTGGAAGAACGTGACTGGCCCACCAAGAGCCCTGACCTCAACCCCATCCAACACCTTTGAGATGAACTCGTCCAGCAGCAGTGTCTGACCTCATAAATGCTCTACAGAATGAATGGACACAAATTCCCACAGAAACTCCAGAATCTTGTGGAAAACCTTCCAAGAAGAGTGGAAGTTGTAATAGCTGTAAATTCATATTAAAGTCTCTGTATTTGAATGTAATGTCATTAAAGTCCTTATTGGTGTAATGTCCATATAGTGTATTTTACTCCCTTTTTTGAGTAGCATCAGATTAGAGTTCTATGAGTAATGGGCTAAATGCTAACACACCTGGATGCCATTGCAGTAATTAAAGAAAGTAAAGCAGTTCAAACTTAAATTCTCCCCCTGGATGGCATACATGATCGTCAAAATGTTCCTCAAGTGAACCATTGTCAAAACAAAACTACAACGAACAAACAAACAAACATGAAAGTTGACAGAGTCGAAGAATCAACTCCAGCCGCTTTGACTCTCCGAGCGCAGGCGCGTCCGAATCAAAGACTCAACTCTTGGAGTAGTCGTTAGAGATGTTTTGGTCCAGATTAGGTTGAAGAGGAGCTTGCAACTGCAGACAGAACAGTTTTATTAATTTCCCCCTCATTACTGTACTTTAAAATGCACAGACATCAAAAAGTTATTATGCGTCTCTGTGCGGGTGGTCCCATAGTATTTTTGGGGCAGCTGGTGGCCTGGTGGTTAAGGACTTGGCCTTTTGGTCGGAAAAGTCATGGGGTTTGAATCCCAGGACTGCCAGTGGCACCACTGAGGTACCCTACTGTTCCCACACACTGCTCCCAAGCACTGTGTTGCTGGCTTCTCATTGCATCATTTGGTGAATGGGTTAAATACAGAGAAAGAATTTCACACTGTTCACACTGTGTGCTGTGGTGAGTTCACGTGTAACTATAAGAGAACACTTTACGTTTGGGGTCCATTTGATTCAATTCAATGTTTGATGCTTCGAAATAGCTTACATTTTTGGCTTCATATTAAATGGCTTTGCCTAATTTAGTGGAGACAAACTGGGTAAACACAAAATGAACATGTGTATTTATTGTCCTGTACACATTTTGTACATTGGAATATCAGCATTTACACACTTTTGTTTTGGATGATATTGAGGGTAATATGCTGTAATATGCAATTTAATAATCTTCAAAAAACTTTCCCCTGCTTTCGGGCCATAACTGAACATAATCAAACCTGTAGGAGTTTGAGAACCACTGACAGGTCACATGATGTGGGGGCGGGAAACTTTTTCCACCAGAACTTTTCTTCCATGGAGGCTTTATTACATGTTTATTACATGTTTTATTTAAAGCACTATTTAGATGGTCAATAAAGAAACATAAAGTACCTGATACACATAAACTTGGGTAGAAATTGTAATTTCTAGAGGTTTAAATTGCTAGGGTCACACTGACCCCAAGCATAAAGGATGTCAGTAAATTTGAACAGAACATGAGGGTTAAAAAGCATAATGGATTTTAGTAAATGTGAATAAAACTTGTTATTAATGCTTCATGGTATTAAGTGACAGGTTTTTGTGTGGTGGAATGGGTGGAGAAGAGTGACAGGAGTGATTTGTGTGGTGGAATGGGTGGAGAAGAGTGACAGGAATTATTTTATTCGAGGGATAGGTCGAGCTGAATCTTTTTGAGGAAAACTCAGAGAGGCGAGTTTGGGTTGGTTTGGACATGTGCTGAGGAGAGACTCCGAGTGTGTTGGGAGAAGGATGCTGAGGATGGAGCTGCAGGAAAGAGGAGAAGAGGAAGGCCTAGTAATAGGTTTATGAATGTGGTGAGGGAGGACATGCAGGCAGGTGGTGTGAGAGAGGAAGATGCAGAGGATAAAGGGAAATTGATCTGTTCTGGCGAGCCCTGATTGGGAGCAGCCGAAAGTGGAAAGCATTGAATGAAGTACTGCAAGACATTGGGTAATCTCGCGAGATGAACACTCGACGCGAGATGTCACGGAGAGGCTGGTGTGGCAGTGCTGGACGAGCTGATAGACACAAATAAAACACGAACAAACCAGCATTTTTTACACACAGGCAACTTCTTTGCCACAGCCGTGAGCAGGTAACTCTTCTGGACTACTCTCGGTTGGCATTTGTGTTTCTACAACGTTATATATTGACAAATCCTCTCTTGTTTTCTTGCAGTTAGCCTCAGGCTAACACCAGGTAGTCAACGCGTTACCGTAGCAACGGGGTCTGGCTCCTTAACAAGTAAACATTTTCACCAACTCCGTCACTTTTTACTCTGTTTTTGTTCATTTTCGCTCGAGGACATACATTTTATGACTTTTTTTCTGACACGCTGTGAAGACGACAGCGAACTTGTAAGCTGACCACATTTATAGCCTATTTGTTATTTGAATGTACATCTTTCACCAGACATTTGGTATTTTGTACTGTGGTGGTTTTAGTACATGTTATTTAAAGCACCTTTTAGATGGCCAATTAAGAAACATAAAGTACCTGACACACGTAAATTTGGGTAGAAATGTTAATTTCAAGTGTTTTCTGGAGGTTTAAATAGCTGGAGATGAATTGACCCCAAGCATGAAGTAAATTGTAACCCTTCTGTTCAAATGTCAGTAAATTTCTACAGAAGGGTTATAAAGTGAAAAGAATGTCAGTAAATGTGAACAAAACACAAGAGTTAAGAAGACGAAAGGATGTTAACCTAAACCTTAATGCAGTTTAACTGTGCAAAAGTCTTAAGCTACCTGTAATTACTTTATATTTTGCTTTGAATCACCTTACTGGTGCAAAATTACTACTTTATGCCTCTCAAAACATCTTATCTTTAATACATTGGGTATATTATATGGACAAAATTTGAGTATTGGGAATTTACTGCTACATATTGTGATTGTAACATCTGTCAGTGTATTAAAGGGCCCATATCACATGACTTTTCTCTAAGTAGCTTGAAGTTTTAGTTCTAGAGGATGGGATAAACATAGGGATTTTATAAGAATGAATTATGATTGATATTTGTGGTACACAAACCTGCAGAAACATCATGGAAAAAAATTCAATTGAAGGAAGAAGTAGAACATGGGTTCCTTGGTAAATCACTGTCTTTTATAGCTGAAGATTGTAAAATAATTTTAAATTTTTTGGATTACATGAAGGTTCATCAGAACACCCATTAACTAACCTGGAGCTGTGGTCACCCTCTCAGAAACACTGTGATTGGTTAGAGGCTTATTTGTATATTGCCGCCTTCTGCCACATCAGTACTGCATAGACCTATATTGCAATAATGATTAACATATAGAATGTTCTGCAGCCCAAGATTATATCAGAGAAATAGGAACAAATGTTTTACTGCAACACTGTGAAAAGTGGCTAAAGATACAAGGAGCCCAGATAAAGGAGTTTCAACCACTCAGCATTCAGCACCACCAGTATATTGATCACCGCCTGATCATCTGGAGTCATCTGCACCTGGTTTTTCACTGGTTCGGGCCTTAAGTTAGATGCTCTTTGTTCTGCTGGAATGATTCATATGTAGATCACTGTGTGGCTTAACGAACAAAAAACATTCCTCTGAAACTGGTCAGGTTCAGGGACTTGACTGAAAATGAGAGTCTTTGAAAGTCCTTCAGGAAGCCTGGAGAACTTTTGGAAGCAAAATATGAAGAAATGAAGGGTGGTTCAAGACTTTCGCACAGACTGTATGTCTGAAAATAAGCACAAGCCTGTGCTGTAAGCATTAGAAGCCCCCTTTGCCTTTTTTGAGATTAAATGTTTGCGTAACTTTCCACAGGATTGGGACAGACGTCTAACATGAGGTTCAAAACCTCCCTCTTGAAGGAGCCTAAGCATATCCTTTTTGTTATGTGTCCAACACATACACTACAGAACTGCTTAATTTGCCTGGGTCATATACAGGGAATGTTTTATACCTACATACCAGATTATTTTGAAGATGTATATGACAAATATGACATATATGGCTTATGACTTCAAATGAACACTTTACTGTACTGTGCACTGTATAGGACTATTTCATTCGACCCTGTAGGTTTACAGATATTCACCTTAACAGTTGTCCACATACAGAACTGGTCAGCTGTGTGGGCTGGACTACAGCAGACGAACTGTACTCCTGTAGTGAAGACCATCAGATACTGAAGTGGAATCTGCTTACGAATGAGACCACCATGGTGGTGAAGCTCCAGGACGACATCTACCCCATTGACCTGCACTGGTTTCCGAAGACTGTAGGTGGGAAGAAGCAAGCCACGGTGGAGATCTTTGCCCTCACCAGCACTGATGGTATAATTTTCCACATGATATTTCAAGCAACACTTCTCATATGACATTCGGGACACAATCATCTTAAAGATAAATTGATGTCATCGTTGCATTGTTGCAGATGAGAAAAATAATTATTATGTCGTAAATAGGGGAAAAAAGAATATATAATTTTATACATATATATATATAGCACTGTTAAGCTAAACCAGGCACTGGATTGTAACTACAGGTAATGCCACAATGACATACATAAAGTCTGCTTATATGAATATTTACCAACATGACAGTTCACAAAGAATTAATATAAAATGGGGTTATTTATATGGTTTGTTTTATTACTGTCTTTACTGACGCTGTCCTTACCCAAACACCTCACTGAGCATGTAATAAACCCATTTGCTGCAGAATCTTAAGATGTTTGCTCATTATAGACAGTTTCAATTCAGCAAAAATTAGTTCCATTGACCTGTAAAAGCACCGAGGCAAAAGTCCCATATTGGAGCATCTGTAACTAGATAGTTTTATTTATGCGTTAGTTAATATACATAATTTTTCATTTTTGAAACAAAAATCCTATAATCCAAAATTCTATACAAAGTTAACTTAAATGTCTTTTTTTTCCCAAATAAGACTTAAACTGAGTTTCAACATTTTCTTTGAAGATGTCATTGAAAGCCATGAAGTACACTTCCACACGCAGAACTGGGAAACATAAATGAAGGCTCAAAGAATGTTCTGGTTAGAGTTCTTAAACACAAGTTAGCCTTTGCCTAACTTAAAACAATAAGCTTTTGTTATTTTACCAAGAAGTGATTTTAAATGTGTAATTCATTAAACCTATAGCAGAAACTGATGAGCTATATAAAGCGAAAAATGTGTTTCTGGGTTTTCAATACGTGCTAAAATAACAGCATGTAAAAACCCCCCAACAAAATCAGCCACGTTTATCAACAAATGACAGAATACCTAAATTTCTAATTTGTTGTAACTGTAGTGCCTCAGAGATCTGAGATCTTTGCTTTGCGCTGTGTACATTTTCATCTTTTTTACCTCCGTGTCTCATGCGCTTATCACATGAAGACATGGTGTGGAGATGCACAGCCATGGCAAACGACGTGTGGTCACCACACTAATGGCAGTGTAGAGTTGCATAAACACACCCACAAACTGAAGCAGTAATTTAGTCTGGCAGTCCCCCGTCGTGATGAAAACCCTGTTCAATCTGTGGACTTGCTCTCACCCCTTTGCACCAGGGCTCCTCCGCTGACTTGTGGACGCTCCTGTATTTTTTTTTACCCTCCAGTCCTGCCGCTTCAGTGTGGGATGTCTTATTTTGCTGGAGGCACAGTCAGACTCTTACACTTGAGGAAGGACTAGAGGTGAATCTGACCTGAATCAGTTCAATTATGGTTCTTTTAAAATAATTTGGTGCATCACATCATGATTTTATTTGCCTGTTTACATTTTATTGCTACTGAAAACATAAATGTGGCTTTGGGATAGATTGACACTGTAGTGGAATGTAGATTTTTTTTTACTTAAGAATTGCTCGATAGCTTTTATTTTTTTCATTTTTATTTATTTTTATTTTCTGATTTGGAATTTATTGTCCATAAAATGAGTTCATATTTGGTTGAATCACCATCTTCAGACTGATGCTCAGTCTATCTCTGTATTTTTACACCCCTCATTGGTTTGTTCGCTCCTACTTGTTTACCTCCTGCTGCTGATAGTACGACTCTGCGGCCGGATTGAAGTCTCACGTCTCGATGCCGTCTGTTGCCCACGTGATTTGCAATATTGAGAGTTCTGACCTGCTCTGCGCTTTGATGTCGAGAGAGCCAGCTATCGTAGTGAACGCCTCTCTCACGATGGAAACTTGCACACCTACTACCTCCAGTGCTCAAATGTCACATCTCCTTGGCTTCTGCGTTCTGAAATGGTTAAAAAGAAACCACAGATGTTTGACTTTGGTGGGTGGGGAGAAAAAAAAATTATGCAGTAACTTTAGCGGTTTGCTCCAGCCCCAGTCACTGCGTGGGCCCCTGGAGCTGTGCAGATACATGTCAAACCTGGGCATGGCGCTCACTGCTGATAGACTGAGCTCACCACGGGCACAGCCACGGAGCCTCCCCAAAAGCCATTGTCGAGAAGGATGTTGTTTTTTTTCCCCCTCATTTTCTTCTCTCTTTTTAACACTGAGTTTCATGGTCATTCACTTACTACCTGCTTTTCTGGGTTGACGATTTTCACTTTTGTTTGGAGATCCAAATATAGCACTGGGAGAGAGCAGCAGCATGCTGATTTGCAGTTTTAGGCAACCAGAAATTACATAGAACATTCTGAATTTTTTAATATGCACCGCCACAAAGTATATGGTTGGCTAGTGTCTTTGATAACTGTCTCCATGCCTGATCGCCCTCTGTCTCCAGCGCGAGTGAGCAAGCCGGATCTAATCTGAGCAGCAGACGCTCTGCGCTTGCTCCTCTATTTTGTGTCAAACGGTTTCCTTACCTTGAGTCAAACATCTGCACTTCTCAGTCTGGAACCAAACACTGACTATGGTGTTTCTAATGAAGCACAGAATGCTGTTTGAAGAACTGAGGGAGATGGAGGAGTTTTCCCCTCGTTGAGGTGCCATAGTCAAAACCATGATTTCTGGTGGTTTTGGAGGTTTCACTGTCAAAGTGTACAACACATTTGCATGTTGGAGGTACAGGGGCTGTACTGGGAGGGTGAAGTTTTGTGGGTTGTGTTGGAGTAGCTTGTCTCCAGTCATACGAATCCAGATAACATTGTAAACATTGTAAAAGTCAGTAACCACCAAGAAGTTACTAGATGAAGTCAATAAGCCACGAGAGGCCGTACATTACAGTGATTTTATTATGTGTGAGAGTGTTACTGGGCACAGCATAAAGCAGCTCACTGTAACACTGTGCCTCATGTGGTTTATTGCTTTCATAAAATAGTGAGTAACAAAATATGATAAAATACACATTTATTCAACAAATACAGGCTACTATGTTCAAACAATGAATTATATGTTTAACAAATAGCTGTTTGGGATTTAGCTGTGTGTGAACAATTCTATACTGGATAGATAATGCACTGTTTGGGTGTTGAAGCCAGAATTTAATAACCTACAGAGCAACTAAATAGGGAATAAGGTGCTGATTGACATTCAGCTTGGGTTTAAAACAGATTGAATATGTATAGCCATTTTAGGACCAGAACTGTCCGTTCTATTAATATCTATGTACAAAACTTACAAATTGTCATTATTATTTAGGGGTGGGCAATATGGCAAAAATAAAACATCATGATACCTTAAGACATTTTCACTATATTTCTGAGGTTAGATAAGGAAAAAGCTCTAGTGGTGCCATACTTTTTTTATAAGAGGCTATGAAAAATTGCGATTTTTAGCACTAGATGCACCTAAATAGCCCTAATTATTAGGGATGCACCGAAATGATTTTTTTTGGGACAGAAACTGAAAACCGAAAATGAGGAAACTCTTGACCGAAAACCGAAATAAATTATTATTATTAAATTACTAAAAGAATAAATCTGTTACAAAATTATGAAAATATTTATTTAGCATTCAAACAATGTACAATATAAAATAAAATTTGAAATAAAATATTTTACTTGGCACCACTCATGAGTAGCTTAATAGCAAGATGGCTGAAATATTATACAATTAAATATCTTCTCTGAGAGAACTAGTGAATTCAAGTGCATTTTAATATTCTGAGCAAAGTGCATGAACAAATTGGATTCGGAACGAGTGCTTTAAAAACTGTTGAAAGATATAACAACATTCTCTGTAGGCCTATAACAAAATAGTGTATCAAAACAAAGACTTACATATTAACTGGAAAACTTCCTTTCCTTTTCAAAAACACAGACAGAAAGTGACCATTCTGTCATACGTGAACACACAACAGCACACAGTGCGAACAGCATGAACTTCAACCTCTATATTTATCCCATTCACCAAGTGAAGCAGGGGGCAGTATCTTGCTCAGGGTACCTCAGAAGTGCCTAGCGGTCTTGGGAATCGAACCCATGACTTCCTGACTGCAGGGCGAATGCCCTAACCACTAGGCTATCAGCTGCCCTTCCAGTGGGTGTGCTCAAAGGGCCTCTTCTGTGCTTCATACTCTGCATGGCGATGTTTTTATTTTATATGATAAATTAATCCCAACGTTGAGAAAGTCTTTGTGGATGCGCTTTCCGTGTGTCTTTCTTAGATATATCGAAATGCACCCACACAGCAGACATGCTGACTCTAATCCAGTCTGGTATGTGGAGGCTGCGGTTGTGTCATCTGTGTCATCATTGCGTCATCACTGTTTCAGTCGCGTTAAAAAAAAATTTCGGCCGAAAGCGAAAATGCATTGTTTGTCATTTTCAGCCCGAAATTTTCGGTGGCTGGATTTTCGGTGCATCCCTACTAATTATACTTTGTAATAAGACTAGCAAATAAGACTCCTAACAGTAAGCAAATCATTCAGAAAATTTGTAAATTACATACAATAGTGAAGTGTACGTAATTTATCGCTTGCCCTTCTTGTCTTACATATTTTATTCATGCATATTAATTCACTGCCTAATCAGTTTTCTTGGTCCTTGCTCTCTAGGTAAGTTCCATTTGGTCTCTAAGACAGGGCGCATTGAAAAGAGTGTGGAGGCCCATCGAGGAGCTGTGCTGGCAGGCTGCTGGAACTACGACGGAACCGCTCTCGTCACAGGTCTGTCAAGTTTTCATGTGTTTTTAAATAGTATAGTTGAATGTTTTCCCATTGCTCACAACGCTCATAGCAGGGCTGCACAAAAAATATGCGTAAATCAGGATCTCAGTTCAGGAATTGCATTGATTACATTGTGCTAACCTCAACACAGCATTGGCACATCACTGCCTTAATCATACACTTTCCCATGAAAGAATAGCTAAAAGAAGCACATTTTAGATAAGAAGCGGTAACCACAAAGCTTCGGTATTGCACCTGCTGCGTGCAGCAGAGTCTCCGCACAGAATGTCACACGAACAACGCTGGAAGGGACACATTCACTAACATACACACCCTTAAAACAAGCTCAAGCTAGTCTCCTGTCTGCTTTTGCTGTTTTATGTTCAGTGATTCAGGGTGCATAAGGTGCATATGTACCTTACTTTACGATTTATTTTACTACAATATTTTTTACTATTTTACTTCTGTTATTTTATTCCACTAATGTTTTTTTTTACTGCCCAAGAAGTTCATGTCAGTTAATGATGTTTAATTATCTGTGTATGACAATAAACTTGAAACTTGAAAAAACCTGTGAAATTATAAAATATTTAACACAATTTTTGCATTCTTGCTGGGTGTTGCCTCTGCAACAGCCTTACTATCATGAACTTTAAACACACACACACACACACACACACAATCTGGGTATGCATCCTGTAAGGTTCTCTATAAACAACAGCTGAATTTTAACCCAGGCTAAGTCAAGTTGGTTTCTTTTATGTTTCACATGTAGTAAATTTATTTATTTATTTTACACTACACAGAGCAATTTATTTGTTGATTTGCGTGGACGTTTGTAACACCTGTTCATACAGATCTTTGAGATGCTGTTATACATGTTGCGAGTTTTACTGTGTTTAGGAAATTTTGTTTAGAGGGTTTTGAGTGTAAATTTTGGGTTTAGAATTTAGTATGGTTCTTTACAAAGTTATGTTGAACCATAAGTAAGGATCGTGATCTGATTTCTAATTAAATAAAATCAAAATCAAGTACAGAATCATGCTGCCCCAATTCACATTCACATATAGTTGTGCACCTTTGCCATTTTCTATTGACTTGAAGTCTCTTGCTCATTTCACATTGCATTAAAAGACTGTTCCAGGACTATAATAGGTCACTGGTATAACCTTTTTTTAAAAAAAAAATATTCAAATTTGAATGTTTCACAAGAAAGTGGTTAAGTGTAATTATTTTCAGTTAACTGCAGTATATTCACTTCTCATGCATTTTATCAACTAAATGTGTTTAACCTCAAATGTGAGCAAATGTGACCGTGGGCTGAAGAGAAGATGACTCAATCTGAGATAAGACTTCTACACAAAGCTACACAGACACTGTAGGTGTTGTGTGTGAGTGTGTGTCAAGGGTTTTTTTTTATCTTTCTTTATCGTTTCTTCTTTGACCTGTGCTGGATGTGCACATGCAGGCACGTTTCTTTCTGCTATAGAGTTCACTATTTAATTATTTAGTCTATTCTATAACTCACAGTTACGTCCTTTTACAGTCAAGTTAACTCATATATACACTACTCACAAAAAGTTAGCATTCGGGTGAAATTTATGGAAGACGTAAAAATTTCACACTACAGTGATATTATATCATGAATGTAGGGCATTGAAGTAGAAGCATGCAAAGGTGATTTGTTCATCTCAAACAATTTATTGAAAGAAAAGCCAACAACCGTGGTGAGTATATCGCAACAAAAAATGTCAATGTCATGTGCCCTTAAGCATCAATTACAGCTTGACAACAACGTCTCATGCTGGTCACAAGTTGACTTATTGGTTGCTGAGGCATGGCATCCCACTCTTCTTGAAGGGCAGCCCCTAAGGTCATTGAGGTCCTGGGGTACAGAGTTACGAGCCACTACACGGCGACTCAGCTGATCCCATAGGCTTTCTAAGGGATTCAGGTCTGGAGAAAGTGCAGGCCACTCCATTCGAGGTCCCCCAGTCTCCAGCAGCCTTTCCTTAATGATGCGACCTTGATGAGCTGGAGCATTGTCATCCATGACAATGAAATTAGGCCTGTGTTGTTCATGCAGGAGCACAATGACTGGATTAATGATGTTATTCAGGTAGTCTGGGCTTGTCACTATACCATTCACAGTGTAGGGCAGTTCTGTATTGACTAGACATGCCTGCCCTCACTGTAACACCACCTCCACCAAAGGCTGATGCATAGCGCTCTCCTTGACATCTCCAGCATTGACG
>JBBPCX010000040.1:29263480-29276851 GCA_037974365.1 Hydrocynus forskahlii | reverse complement strand
TGTGTGTGTGTGTGTGTGTGTGTGTGAGCACATCCTCAGTTTTGCTTTCACTTTTGTTCTGGTCCAACCATGCTCTTCACTGCAAACCCAAACTAAGCTGAGCTTAAAAGTGGTGTGTGTTTTTCCAATGATAACAACGCTGGCGTTGGGTTTCCACAGAGCAGACCCCAGCCCTCACCCACAGCGTGTGTCTGGGGCTAAATTGGAATGGTGTGATGAATGGTTTAGTCAGTCACGTCTCTTTTCTCTGGTTTGGGCTGAAAATGTGGCCCAGCGTCAGAGCGAAAACCCTGCCATCCACTTAATTAGCCAGAACAAATGGAGAAAGTTATAGGGAAGGTATATTTAACCCAACAACAGCCAGTCTGTCTTGCAGAGCCTCAGCTGACCTGTCCAAGCTCTGCCCACAACTGTGTCCTGTTGTAGCTTCTGTTGTGAGATTTACAGAATGCTGGTAAAAATCCTGTTGAACACAATAAAAAATTGTAGCAACCTTGGCTACACCAGTTGTAGCAACTGTGTTGAAGATGTTCAGTCGTCCAGACATCACAGTTTGGCTCTTGTCAAAGTGTCTCAGATCCTTATGCTCAACCGGTTTTCCTGCTGCCTAAATCAGCTCTAAGAACTGGCTGTCACTTGCTGCCTAATGTAAATGTACATCCCTCAATCAACAGGTGTAACCAGATAGTCGATGCCTGTTAAGCCTTACAAACGTTCAGTAAAAGGTGTTGCACTTTACAACTCCATTAAATGAGGTACAGTACAGGACATTGAATGTCACTTAAATACAGCAGTTTTACAGGTACAGTAATGGAGATAGAGAGATTGGAAAATTGTCTTGTAGAAATGAATTTTGATGAATGAATACATTTTTATCCACGTTAACACACAAATAAAGGGAAAAGTAAAACACAAGAAGATGTAGGATATGGACCCTTTGTATTTTTAGACAGAAACTAGTCTGAGCTACAGTTTCTCATTATGTTGAATGTAATTTTTGCCAACATTCTCTCAAAAGACAATTTTGTTGTCTATTTTTCCTGAAACAGCAGTGTCACGTTTAATGAAAGTCTGTCTTACATTTGTCCAGCCCCATTAATGGAACTGGAAAGTCTGACCCATCTCTCTTTCTCCACATGTAATCTCTTTCTCTCTGTCTCCTCTGTGCCTATCCTCAGAACATCTGCCCCATCATGTGCTCTCTAGCAGATAAGTTGTCATAAAATGTGTGTCGAATTTATAGAGCCCAATTGCAGCCGCAGTTCTGCAGGAATTAAAGAAAGAGAGCCGACCACTGGTATCCGTTATAATTTAGATGTTATTTGGTGCTACACACGAAAGGCCCAGAATTGGGCCTCGGAACAGTGATTTACTGCCTCATGCTGTGATTTTCGTGCTAGAAGTACAGCCTCTGCACTGGCCTGCGCCTTTTTCTGTCTCGGCAGCTTTTTTGGTTGTTAGAGATAGCTGCTTGTGCAAGCCTTTGTTTTAGCTCTTAGAGAACACTGTGGGAAGATTATCTCAGGGTTATCTGTGGTTTTTCTCCACCACATGTTTATGAGTTTGGTAGAGTGGGTGTCAACACGATGCAGATTCTATACTGTCACTGTAGGCAGAGACAATTCTGTTCTACAAGCAGTTGCTTTTGTCAAGGCAGGCTTGATGGCATTTATTACATATTGCAGTTGTGATATAACTTCTAATGTATGTTATGGGAACGGCATAAAAGTACATTCAGACAATTTTTTAACTGACCCTCAGTTCAGTCAGGACATGTTTGGAGTCCAAATTCTGCTGGAGCTCTAGCAATGAAGCTAGGAGGCTAGTTCAGCTAACAAACTCTAGAAGTTATATAAGTTGTTTCTCTTCACCCTCTCAAACTGCAGCCAGTTTTGGGGATGTCTTTATGTACCAGATTTTGAGTGACTATTGTTAAGTACAGGAATGGCAAAAACAATTCAATTTAAATAGTTTTCCCTTGACCTCAGATGTAGTCAATCAGCCAGAGATAGGTACTCGAGTCTGAGGCTCGAGTCGCAAAACAAAGACTTTAGACTTGCCCTCAATGACTTGAGACTTGACTCGGACTTGGGTGCTGTGACTTGTGAGTCATAACTTGTAAACAGTTCATTTCATGGAGTTATTTATTTATATCTCGCACTCTTTCCAACGACCCCTCGTTTGCCATAATCCGGAGTTAATAGCCAAAAACCGCTCACCTCGCCCCAGTGTCCCATTACTTTTGTCCGAGGTGATCATTTTTCGGCTAATAACGCCGGCTCGCTGGGCGGCTATTATATTAAACGAGGGGTCGTTGGAAAGGTCTCACGAGCCCTATCTAACTATAAAGTTTCACATTCAGAGTGTGAGATATGTTTTTCATATTTAACATTTAGATATAAGATCATTTAAGGCAAATCCTCCATGTTGGTGAGGGGAAATTCACAGCACGCAGTCCAGCCCCCTGCTAAGTAGCAGCTAACTGTTATCACAGGGCGTGGCCAATTAGCATACCTTCTAAACATTTAGAGCTCAACATTTTGAGCTCAAAAATCCCACATTTAGAGTCGCCTTTGTAAAAGTGTAACATTTAGATTTAGAGCGCAGCATTTAGTTTTTAAACACATTTAGCTCTAAATGTGTGAAAATTGTGTGAAAATTGCACTAAATGATTTTTAAAAAATGACATCTCTAAATTTGTTAAGCTGTTTTTACAAACGGCACCCCATAGACTTGGACTTGAGACTAAAGACTTGAGACTTGACTTGGACTCGAGCACAAAGACTTGAGACTTGACTTGGGCTTGGTAAAAATGACTTGTGAACATCTCTGCAATCAGCCAAGACAAGTCCGGAGTCCAAATTTTGCTTTAGCATTAGAGCTAAAAGGCTAATTCAGCTAAGAAACACTATAAGTCATCTAAATTGTTTCTCATAAACTGCATCCAGGAATTTTGGGAATATATTTTTGCACCAGATTTTGGGTGACAATTGACTTCTAGTGCTTGTTATTAGCCTCGAAGCTCAAGTTCTAAACTAAAGTTCTAAACTAACAGAGCAAAATCTGGACTCCAAAAACGTCATGGCATGAGGTTAGTGGAAAAACGTGTATATGTTTTAACTAAACTGATTGAAGGGGTAAAAAGGGAACCCACTGTCAGTGATTGAACAGTTTTTAGCTTGCAGGATAGCATTTAATTATAAACAAATGAATGTTTTTCCTGCCTCATTAAATCATTCACATCAATGTTTTGCTTGCTACCACTGTTGTTCACATCAAATTTTGTGCTAAGCAGCATAGACTGTTTCTGTTTATGTAACACAAATGAGGGGCTGAGGACAGTGTTAGCAAGGACCTGTGAAAAGTCAAAGGTTAACCTGCTTTATTTACAAGGTATGTAACTGTTTTCACCTGTATGTCTTGATTAATGTTTGGTCGGGATACTCATGATTAAGGTTGTTGTGTTTTTTTTTTTTTAAGAGACACTGGCTGTGTTTGCAATGTTGTGGTGATACTGATTAGAGACTGTTATATTACACAACCCTACTGTAGTCTTTAAGCTGTGAGTTTTGGTCTTAGGTCTAATCCAGGCCAGTTTTCACTTCGCCATCGTCTGCTTGACCGTGTTTCTGCACATTTTTGTCTCAGGAAAGCTCCAGTGCTTAAAATAGGGTTCAACCGCTGTGCCTGCAGCCCTGGGACATGACAGTGTGTGTGTGTGTGTGTGTGTGTGGCACAGGGTGTCTGGAAAGTGGACCAGCAGCTTGCGCTGCTTGAGTTGAGAGTGCTGTCGGTGGAGTACAGGAGGAAGGAGGAATGGGGGGCACGAAAAGAAAGAGGGAGAGGCATGAGTGCAGATTTACGAGTTTTTTTCCCTCTCTGGGTCTTATCTGTTTTCATCACATGCGAAAGCTCGGCCTGCGCAGATGGAGAAAGCGTCACTATTAAAATGGCAGTTCGGGCCATGAAGGGGGGTGAGCCAGCATGTGTGAGAATGAGAGAGAGAGAGAGGGCACAACTGTGTGGAAAAACAGCAGATGTGGAGGGGTTGGACAGCAGAGAGCTAGAGAGGGAGAGGGAGAGGGAGAGGGCGAGCGAGCAGCGAAACAAAGAGAGTCCTGAGTCAGCAGCAGTTTTCTCCCCAGGCAACTGGGTTGGGCTTCTCCATTCTTCGTCTTTCACTGACTTATACTCACACGCTCCCTCCCTCCCTTTCTCCCTCTCTCTCTTCCTCTCTCACTCTCTCTCTCTCTCACTTTCTTTCTCACACACTCATGCTCTCTTTCTCTCTCTCTCTCTCTCTCGCTCTCTCTCTCTCTGTCTTTCTTTTTCTCTCTCTCTCTTTCTCTCTCCCCCTCCCTCTGCCTCCAGCGTTACAAAAAGGCCAGCCCAGGTCTCGCCAGCGGAGGCAAAATCTTGAAGAAAGTTTTTAATTTGACAGCTCCGGCGTTTTTTAGCCTACACTTTGCATAAAGAGCTTTATTCTCGGCCAAGCACTTTGACATGGATTTTTAAACTCCCCCCGTTGACTTAGCATGCAAATTAGACCAGTGTATTTTTTTTTTTGTCCTTCCCTGCAACAGGGCTCTGTCCACAACGTTTGCATTTTCTTTTTTTTCGTTTTAAAGCTCTATACCTATTTATTTTTGTAATCACTCCCACTTCTCCTTTTAACACGTCTGGGTGAGGCTACCTACGAGATGTTTTCGAACAAGCGGGCACATTCTGGCTTTAACGGCTACCACTTCACAGCCAGTTAAAACAGCCGTCAGACCTGCGGCCCTACGGTAAAAATACGAGTTGGCATGGCAGCTTTAAGAGGGCTGCTGCCTCTAAACGGCTCCGCTCTATGCTCACACACACACACACACACACACACACACACACACACACAAGGAAACCAAATGTATAAAACTCTACATATACTTTTTATTTTCTCACTTGCACTCAGGTTTGTGAAAGGCAAGTTATAGCTGTTGTGTTTACCTGTTTATGACATTCAGGACAAATATCGGGGACAAAAAGTTGCATCTCCTGCAATCTATTTTAATTTTCCCTGCTTTTATTAGCCTGTTTTTAATGTAAATATATGCACAGGCATACACACAGTCTGAGACGGCCAAGAAAATAGTTTAAAACTATTTATCTGGGCAGTGGCTTGTTTTTTCAAGTAAAAACAGTATATAATATTGGAATGAATAAACACACACACAGTAGTGGGTGGTCATGATGTTATAAAATACGGAGCATGTCTTCCCGGTGCTCCAGCCATCGCATGGATTTGCTCAGTTCCATCAGCAGCTCCTGATTTACTGTAATGAAAGATTGATAAAAACAAATATAAGTGCTGGATTTTCAGGAGAGCTGTGTATATACAGCGTACAGTTTATCTGGGCTTTTTCTAGTAAAATGGACATTTTTGCCTGAAGCCCAAAAGGAAAGTTTTGTTTTTGCTATTTCATATATGATTTCCAACGAAACATTAAAAAACCTACAAGACAGAGTTAATAAAAACTATTCTGGATAAAACTAGTTCCTTTAGTTGGTGAAAACTCAGCAGATGATGAATAAAAACAGCTAACATTAAAATAAAATGATTACAGTATATCTATTAAAGTGCCCTAGTGGTTGGTCATTCAAGGCAGTAAATTCATTTAGTTTATTTATTTTATATGTTTGTGTGTATATTTATAAGTATTTTATGGTGAGTGTGTGTTTGTTGGCTTTGTTGTTTGTAAATTTAACTTCAAAACTTGTAGCTGCTGTGCTTGTGCGTATCATGCAGTATATCGTACGTTCAGACGGTACATTTTTGTCCTTTTATTACTGGACATGAACAGTGAAATGGCTCCACAGGGCTGATGTTTTCACTGTTGATTTTCAGCTGCCAGCATAGGAGAGCAAAGAAACAAAGCTCTGCATCTAATTTTCATTACCATTAAAATGAATACTGTTACATTTTTTACTTTTCTTTATTGACCTATTTAATCTTTTTTGTGGCTGTAATTTAGGAGTGCAGTTAGTTCATTTTTATGTTAAATAAATGCTTTCTTCAGAGATAGATGATTTTTCCTATCATTTCCCCGGGCTGAAGTCTTTCGCACAGAACTGAAGTAGAAAATCAGATGTGTTTGGTTGTTATTCTAGCAGGATTTGGAACATTTGATAAAGCAGACTTTTTTTTTTAATCCGTTGAGCTCGACTCCAGGTGTGCCATGTTGCTGGAGAGCTAAAAATGGGGGAGGGAAGCGAGCAGGGAAACGAACAAGAGGAGCAGCAATGGCAGAGAGGCGAAGAGTGGAGCTGTCCAATTTACCCTGTCCCGAGAAGAAAAGTTGGCAAAGCAGCTGCTCTGAGTGGACTGGTCCCTATAAAATGTTCAAATGTGGTGGTTCTCTTGCTCGCTCGCTCTCTTTCTCTCTCTTTCTTTTTCTGTAGGGGAAAAGGGGAGGGAGAGAGAGAGACTGAGAGAGAGAGAAATAAATGACAGCCTCAGACACTGGTCTGCCAGCCCCTCTGGCAGAGTCATTACTCCCTGGGCCATTAAATCAGTACCTTCACAGGCAAGGCAAGCATGTCAGACAGAGAAAGAAAGAGAGAGAAAACGAGAAGGAAGGGGGCCTTTAGGACTAAAGGGTTATACTTACTGGGCAAGAAGGAGACTCAGGGGTTAAGTCGAGTAAAACTGTGTTATAGGTTATTTTAAGGCATGACATATTAGAATAGTGGCTTTTATGCTTTGTTATGCTTTAAAGGCTTTTATGCAGATCATAATATAAACAAGGTCATTATGTAGAAGTAGGGCTGCACAGTATATTCGACATCATGGTATCGGCCCCTGCAGTATTTATTGTGGCTGCAATACGTGAGTCACAGCGACCTATCTAATGGTATTTTTCACCAAGTTGTTTTAAAAGAGCCCATAGCCTGCACTTTTATTTTATGTGAGGGTTTGTGTACCACAAATATAATTAGTAATTAATCACGATTCATTCTTACTCAGCAATTTTGCAACCTCTGACGATCCCTTAATTAAAACAGCCTGGTTTTGTTTCTGTGCCTTTAAGACTGATATATGTAAATTATCACTGATTGGCTGACATGTATTCAAAAGGCAGCACGTAAGACGAAACACTCCTTAGAACTTCAGTAATGTGTCAGAGAAATTATTTTTGTTAATTAAGCCACGCAGTGACCTACGTATGAATCATTCAAGCAGAACAAATCACATCGAACTTAAGTCCTGAACCAGTGAAAAAACAGGAGCAGATGATTCCAGATGATCAGGCGGTGATCAGTATACTGGTGGTGCTGAATGCTGAGTGGTTGGAACTCCTTTATCTAGGCTCCTTGTATCTTTAGGCGCTCTGCAGCCTGACACAGTAAAACATTTGTTCCCATTTCTTTCATTTAATCTACTCAGTGTAACAGATAGTTTGAAATGCATAACTTTATAGCCCTTAATATATAGAGAAATAAACAGACACCCGAGTGGGTTATGGGTGTACAATTGTCTCAGAATCTGTTGTGAAAGTGACCATTCTGTCATATGTGAACACACCACAACACAAAATCCTCTACATTTAACCCCTCTACATTTAACCCAGTGAAGCAGTGGGCAGCCAGGAACACAGCACCCAGAAAGTGGTTGGTGGGGATGGTACCTTGCTCAGTTGTACCTCAGTGGTTCTAGTAGTAGTCTTGGGATTTGAACCAACAACCTTCTGATGGCAGGGGCAACTTCCTAACCAATAGGCCACCAGCTGCCCCCAAATGTGGAGTTCATGGGCCCCCCCCAACCCCCAATTGTTACACCACTGGCCATAACTAAATTGAGAAGAAGAAATGTATAAAAAGGAAAAAATACATAGGTTTAGCAGGGGGTAAAAACAGATTTACAAAATTTCACAGGAGTTTATAGCTACTTTTTAAATATGAGTCACCATTTCAACCATCTTTTCTGGGGGCGTCTGGGCAAGTTGAACTTTCTCAGAGAAGTTAGGCTATAATGTGGTTCTGATTGGTTCTCTTTGTAGTGGACTATAGGGAAAGACTTTACAAGCAGTGGTCATCTCAAAGCTGTTGAATTATGAAGCAGTTATGGTGTTTAATTAGCCAAAATTTCCTTTGCTCATTTGGAAAGCTGAGTTTTTGAAAGAGGACCTGAATCTACCCTGCTTAAAAGCTGGACCGCCAGGGTAGAAATATGCCTGAGATCATCAAACAACCGAAATGAGAAAAACTGGCACTAGCATGAAAAAGGTAAAAAGGAAGTGTATCGATGCAAAAAGAGACAACTTGGCTGCACTGGCTGCCTGTGTGAACATGTGATTGAAAACCTGCCAACGGCAACTGAGCGTTCCTGATTTTTCACTGCGATAAAGCACGCCGTTAATTTGCACTCAGCTGATTTCTTTCATCTGAGACACAGATGGGAGAAATTTCTGTTTTTTACCACAAAGTAACAAATGACAAATGATCTGCGGTTGCAGAAAAGTTACCTTTCAGGGTTAGTAAATACCTTTGGTATTACTTTCCGTTTTGCATGGTGTTCCTTTGATTTAACTTGATGCTCTTTGGCTTTAAAATTGCACTGTTTCCATGACTCTCTTCTCCTTCCCCTTAAAGACCCCTGCAACAGCCCCACTGAAATCACTGTACAGCAGAGGCTGCCAGCTAAAAGTTTATTACCGCACTACTGAGCATCAGGGGAGAGAGGAAGGAGAAAAGGAAGAGCGGCTACATGTCGACGCTCGGCTTCTCCCTCGGGCATACACTGTTCAGTCTTAACTCCTCATTGACAGCAGTGGTTCCAGTGCTTGGCGTTGTGTAATTTATTAGCTGTCTCTCCAAATGGCATAATTTGCTTAAAACATTTACGTGCATAGATAAATATTGAGCTTGTCATGTTTCTGTCTCCTGGGGTGGGTGTAAATGTTCATAAGGACACTTATGAGGAGGGAATTGGAGGGAGAGTGCTAAAATAAAGGAGACTTTCTGGCACTGACCGGTGGTTTGAGGGTTGTTGTCATTTGTTGACCAGGTAGGGTAGGCGGTAGGGGATGGGATGTTTTCGTTTTTTGCTCAAGGGAGGGTAGTAGGTAGCACAGTGGGTAGGATATTTGCCCCTGGACCAAGATGGCATGGGTTCGAATCCTACCTTCAGCATACCACCACTGAGTGTCTGAGCAAGTTGCTCCAGGGAGACTGTCCCCTGTAGTTAGGGAATGGAAGTCACTTTGGATAAAAAGCGTCTGATAAATGTAAATGTGTTTTCATTTATCGACCAAGGGGTTGTTTACTTTTGTCAAAGGATTCAGGGATGGCTGACATACAGGAGAAACCCAGAAAAAGCAGGAAGACTAGTCTTTCTAATATTTGTAATATTGAATCATTTTCCTTAATGAATTATTATCCAAGTATAATATTTTTGTCTCATTTCTTTAACTGGTTTCTCTGTTGAGTATTACAAGTACTTTTAGGACTTGAAAGTCCTCTAGTGTTTTAGAACTGTATTCCTGCACAAAATATTTAAAAATCACGCATTTTCCAGCACCACTATTACAATTACGGCTTAAAATCTGTATTGGGGTTTGTATTGGTCTTCTGCAGTCTTCTGTTTAAACCCTGTTCCCTTAACCACATTAACCCTCATCACTCACTTCATCCTACATTGTTGCCTGGATCAGCAAGCACAGTATTTGACGCCCTCTGTAATGAAATTAGTGAAAAGTCCCATCTAATTAAGCCAATACGGTTAATTTCAGTTACACCCTAAACACGCAGCCCTGACCTCTGCTCTCTGACCCTGTGGTTTAATTTTTCAGCTCACTCTTCATCCTCCAGGGGCCTCCCTTAATTTACCCTTTACCCCAAACAGAGAGGCAAACAGGGGGCCAGCCTGCTCTGGTATTGTTTTTGGAGCGCGGACCTGTTGAGTATTACATGGGTTTAATAACGGTCTTTAGTTTGTATTTAGCAGTGTGGCTGAACTGTGTGAAGCTGAGTTGAATCCCCTGCTCTGTTTCTGTTCCACCTTACTGAATGTTTGCCTTTGCTTTGCCATTGTGTGGTGCCGGTTCTGCCTGTGGTGAGATTAGTTTAAACCTGCCAGTTGTCCAGTGTTAGTGCAATGCATTATACATAAGCTAAGATCCCTCATTCTCTCTTTCTCTCTCTCTTTCTCTCTCTCACTCTCTCACTCTCTTTCTCTATCTCCATCTCTATCTCTCTGTCTCTCTCTCTCTCTTTATCTCTCTCTCTCTCTCTCTCTCTCTGTCTCTCCCCCCCCTCTTTTTCTCTCACTTTGTCTCTCTCTCTCACTCTTTCTCCCTGTCTCTCTCTCTCTCTCTTTCTCTCTCATTCTCTCTCTCTCTCTCTCTCTCTCTCTCTCTCTCTCTCTCTTTCTCTGTGTCTCTCTCTCCCTCTCTCTGCTAGTCTGCATGGCTGGTGCTGTGGTGCTAATTGAATTCTGCTGGCCAGCGCACAGCTGGGCCCTGCTGATGAGTCCCAGGGGACCAGGGCATGTGCGGATAGTTACGGTGTTGAGACGGGCCGAGCGCACAGCCATGTGAGGATAGTTATCCCCCCACCCCCAATCTCTAACTCACTCTCTCTCTTCTCATCTTTGTCTTCTTTTTTCCAGTGCTCTTATAGCACCTATCCAGAGTAGTAGAGATGGACATTCTACACAGCAAAACACACATTACAAATTCACTCTTTATTCATCAGCGTTTGTATGTCTGTGTATTTATCTCATATTGAATAGTGCGTACTTTACAAAGCAATGTCTCAGTCAGACAGTCAGACATTTTCATTTTCAGATTTTCTGTTGGATAACATCTATTGATTATTATTTATAAATTATTTGTACAACACTTTAGTATACTGTAAGAATAAAAAGGTTTTGTTTTGATGTCTTCATGGAAAAATATACATTTTGTCTTATCACAATCACAACATAAGAGGAAAATGGATCCAGTCCCAATTTGGCAACGATGTACAGGTTGCTGTGCTGTTATCCTTAAATCCTTAACCATTGTCTTAAAAGTTTATTTTTTTGGCCAGCTCTGGTCAGTGAGGTGAGAGGGTTCAAGGTTTTTTGCCGCTTTTTGGAACCAAACTTAATATTCAAGTAAAACAGTCACATAGACTGAATACACCACACTGGCCAGCAGTGCACCAGTGCACTCTCATTTACTCTCAGGAATAAACAACAGTTTAGCTGCATAGCTTGAAGAAGACATGTTTTTTGGGCTGCACTTGGAGTTAAAACTGGTACGGCAGTTAGGAATGATGTCTCAAAGAGTTCAGTGTACAGAGCTGGCAGCTGCTTCTGCTGGAGACAAAATAGAAATTAGCTTTATTTAACAAATCCACAAAAAAGTGGGAAATGTGTCAGTTAGTTGAATGGCTTTTTTGTTTTTTTTATTTTAAGTATGTATCAGTAATTATTTAAAAAATTGCCAGAGCCCCATTCTTTGTAAATGCGCTTTCTGGTCTCTTTTATTTTGATTATATTCACCATAACTTTATAATGAATTCACCAGGACCTTAACAGCAACAGTCAAGAGCCCCCTGCAGCACATTTATGTCATGCGCTCCTCCACCTTTCCAGCTTGAGTCTCATTAGCAACAAAATGTCATTTTTCTTCATTCAGATTCCATGAGAATCATGAGACTATCTAGATGTAAATCCAGTATAGTGAGTCAAATCGAATTGTGAACTGAATGTATCGTTACACCCCTAATTGAAACGAGTCTTATGTCCCTGTGTTTTATCCTCCACACCTTTATATATGTATATATGTAAGGACCATATATTTCCCATATAATTGTCAAATACGTCTATCTGCCCATCTACACCACTTCACTACATAGTACACAAGGCTTTTCACACCACAGGTTTTACCACTTATCCATTTATTTCATAAACCGCAGATGTTTATTCTTGTTAAACACTGGAAAGTTATTTAGTGAACAACTATAAATGAAAATACGTCAAATAAAACAAGTTTCCTTCATGAGATGGAAAGAATATGTAACAGTGGCTGTGTAATATATGAAGCGGAGACAAATTCTAGGCTGTCCTTTAACTTTAAATTCATCCCATCGGCTGTCACTTTTAATAGCTCATGAAATATATAACACTTATATTAGGTGGCTTTTTACAGGTCAGTAATGAGGTAGTCTGGCTAATGAAGGCACTCAAAAGGAGTGTGTGTTTAGTAAATATCAAATAGTAAATATTAAGTGAGTAACATGCATATGTAGAAAATCTACAAAACTTTGCCAAAGGTTTTTGACTGGTAGTGTCTTACTTCATATCCAGTGTTACATATGATCTCAGCTTTGCATCACAACCTCATAACAGGCAATTAGAGTGCTGCAGAAAGTGTGCTAAGTGCAGCTGGAGTAATTAATATTGTTAGTATTGTTATTACTGATTTGATTTTAGTTTTTAACTCTCTAAATGGAGGTGCTGCATGTTATTGTTCAGATGGACTGTGGTTATAGCTTAGCTCAAGTTAAGGATGAAGTTGTGTTTAGGCATCAGATTACATGAAGGGAACCCTGCCCTATTGCTTGAAGCACACACACACACTCACACTCTCACTCACATACACACACACACACACACGCCCAGCTCCTGAATTATTGTAGCACTGTGCGTGAACCTCAGAATGCCCTCACTGGTGTGGACGTGCTGCCAAAACAAAGAGAGCGGAGGAGGGAGAGGAGGGGTTAAACGAGAGGTTCTGGTCAAAGACAATGAACTACGACTCCGCTTCTCACAAGGTTAATCTGTTTTATGACACAGTTGCTTTGGCAGCTTTTATAATTAAAATAATAATCGCTTTGTGTGGCCAGGAGAGAGCCACCTAATTCACTGGAGGACTTGAGGAGATGCAGGAGATCCCAATTAGCACCAAAATGCATTCACAAGGCTGAAGAATGCCCCAGGGAGGAGTCTGTGATATAATATCTTATCATCTGAGTATAGATATTTATGACATCTGTGGTTGGCTGCGTTTTCATGAGACTTATAGTGTGCAGGTCTGCGGGGCTCCCCTCTCTCGTCTCTCTCTCTCTTTTTTATCCTCTTTCTATAAGATATTGGATAGACAGATAGAAGGATAAAGCGCTTCAGTGAATCTCGCTGTGATTAAGGCAGCTCAGACAACGCGGTGCCACCGGACGTTTCGGAGCAGGTTTTTTATGAGCCGGGTGCTCGTTGCTTTTGATAGCGTGCAATTTAACGCAGTGGGTCAGGCTTTTTTGGAAAGTTCGGTGCATTAGATGCACTTCATCTCGGCCAAAAGAGCAGCTGACATTTACTCTGCACACACCCCTGCACATATATACACACAC
>JBBPCX010000040.1:29241853-29257198 GCA_037974365.1 Hydrocynus forskahlii | reverse complement strand
TGTGTGTGTGTGTGTGTGTGTGTGTGTGTGTGTGTGTGTGTGTGTGTGTGTATGTGTGTGTGTGTGTGTGTGTGTGTTTCCATGCGGTACCTGTCCTGCCAGGCTGTCTGTAACAGAGGAGCGAGTCTAACTGAAGCCAGCTGGGCTTCTCCCTCCGGCTCCGCCAGCCAAGCTCTCCTAATTTATACCACTAGCCCAGTGCAAGCCTCCTTTCCGCCTGACAGTATGTGTAAACACTGACCGTGAGTGTGTGTGAGTGTGTGTGTGTGTGTGTGTGTGTGTGTGTGTGTGTGTTTCTGTGTGTGTGTGTGTGTGTGTGTGTTTGTGTGTGTGTCTGTGTGTCACATGCCACCCCGCCGATTAGCGTCCTGTGAGGAGAAGCAGAGCAGGCTTCTCTCGGTCAGCGCCGACATATTTAACGTGTCTGATGTAATGGGGCTGAATCAGCAGATAGTTCCACAGGGAGCCATTAGACTCCAACATGTGTCATTAACCCCTTCCCCACTCTTTCACTCCACACACACACACACACACACACACAGCCAAGGTGGAGAGAAAAGGACGAAATGAAAGATGTACAAGCAGATAAAGTCTGAATGCAGTTCTTCTTTCTTCATTAAGTTCATTCATTTGTCCTACTCTTCTTTCTTAAATTCAGACCAGTTATAATGGGCCTGTCCATGCTCTGCGTTTTTCATAGCAGTTGTTATAAGCTTGGACAAGCTTTAGGTGTGTTTAGACGACGCCTTTTTTAGACACCACGTCAAATGCTTAAAAAGAAGCAGGAGACCCTTTTCAGGGAGTGGGTCAATGGTTTTGATTGACAAGTGGGTAAACAAAGACTGCTATTTGAAAGAACTCAAAAGACAGAGATCAGCATTACAAAGCTGAGACATTCAGCGCTAAACAGAAAACTCTTTTTAACGTTCGGATTGTGGTGATCTGTCTGTGTTAAACAGCTTCAGGGACAAAAACAGCCTCTCTTCAAGATGGATTAGCTTTTTTGCATGGCTCAGTGTGGGCTGGCTTAAAAAGTGGTGGAGCAAAATTTACAAATGACAACTTGGCCAAACAAACTTTCTGCACAACTTATTGGGAATGTCATGCTAACAGTCAGAAAGAGTTAAAGTGATGTTTAGTAGATTTTACCGATTTTACTAGATTAGTGAGCAGCCATCATCTCCTGAACATGAACTGAAGGTTTCGTTGTTTAAGAAAAGCCCCCCCCCCCACACCCCACCAGTTTGTCTCTCTGTCTGTTTGTGCCTGACGGTCAACAATGTGTGCTGCTTAAACAAAATTGTTTAGATTAAGTATTGTGTGTATTTTGTCATGTTGAAGCTATGAGTTGAATGTTCACATGATTCATTTTCAGACCAGAAGCTCAAAATTGAGCAGCACATTCACTCCAACAGACATTTATTGGGTTAAATGCATTATTCTTTTTTAAATGTTTTGTAAAGACTCTTCTACTAACAAAGAAGCAGCTTCTAACAAACACATTTGTGGGCGGAGCTTGTGTGGGAGTGTGGAGCTTGTGGGTGGGTGGGTGTTTGCATGTGTGTGTATGGAGAGTGTGTGCTGGTCTAAACATCTGTGATTGCAGTGGTGAAACTGTAGCCTTTCTGTACTAAATAAGATATTGGGAAGGTGAGATGATGTCCATCGTTCATCAGTGAAACATTTTTACTCTTTTAAAGATCCTGCGATCTTAAGGTTTGTCCAGGCCACAGATTAGTGTCCCTCACTATTGTTCTCACTTAACACAGAGAGAGCGAGAGAGAGAGCGAGAGAGAGCGAGAGAGAGCGAGAGAGAGAGAGAGAGAGAGAGAGAGAGAGAGAGAGAGAGAGAGAGAGAGAAACTGGCTCAGGCCTGACTTTACAGCCTACTCCTCCTCTCTCGCTCTAATAGGGCTACAGTACGGAGGAGCAGTGGGCTCACAGCACCTGCCAATCCTAATGGCAAACGTATGTGCAGACAGTACAGAGAGAGGAGAAGAGAAGGAGAGAGAGAGACGAAAAGGAGAGTGAAGGAAACCTCCCCCAAAAGAGGGCAGCAACACTGACAGAGTGAGACAGAGATTCCACTGTCCCTGTGTGTGTGTGTGTGTGTGTGTGTGTGTGTGTGTGTGTGTGTGTATTTTCAGTTGTGCATATACCCGTTTGTCTTTTAAGAGTCTGTGGAACGTCCACAGTGTTTGAAGCTGAAGCAGATTCTGATCCAGACAGTAAAAGTCAAAGCGGGAGCTGAATATATGTCTCTACTTCAAATGCAGAACGATCAGAAATATTAATCTCTGTTACACTGATCTTTATTTCTTTCTTTCTTTCTTTTAGATCTCATTCCCTCTGTAAACAGTGTGTACAAAACTGATTTCCAGACAACTCAAAACTCCTTGTCCACTACACTTTCATAAACAGCCCAGACAGAAACCGGTGGAACTTACGGCTGTAGTCCTAGTTCATTTTTCTACTTATTAGAATTTTTTTTTGTGTTTTTGATGACTTTACACCTCTCTAAAGTGTCTAATCTGGCCATTTAGTGACCTTGCTCGCTAGTTGGCTTAGGTTAGTAGCTGATGTGAGTTAATAAAGTGCACCATTCTGCCCTCAAACACTCTCACAAGTATCTACAGTTACACAGAATGATGATCCGGGCCAAGTGTATGAAAATATGAGCATAAACACTTGCTCTGTGAGGGCTAGCATAAATGCTAATAGCATTCGTGTTAGCTTATGTCACCTTAGTGAATTCCTGACAAAGTAATAATTCTAAATTAAAGGCAACTGACACACATCAGCATACCGTTCTAGTTTATTGGTCTGTAACATTGTTCCGCAACTTTATCCTCACCTGGGACAGGAAATAATTTGTGCAGTTGTCGTTGGCTTCAGCTGCAAGTGTCACCAAGGACAGTGGAGAACGCCTCAGAGTACCATTAGGTTCTTTTGTTACTAATCTTGAGCAGTAACCAAGAACCATAAAACTGGACCGGTTAGAAAAAGCCCAGTTCCAGCTCAAGTCTGCAGAGAGGAAAACCTCAAGGAACAGGTTGTTCCAACCGCTCTAAACCATCACTAGAATTTACAATTTTAGAGTATCATTTTGTCATCTCTTAAAACGCATCATACGATTAAGAACATATTTAAGAACACGGAACAATAAAGAACAATAAAAGAACAATAAAAACATTAAGAACAATAAAAGCACCTCTTCCCAGAATTGTTCTTAAAGGACCAATTTGCATAATTGCATCATTAATTTTTACCTGACGTTATATTACATTTAATATTACACTATTTTTCAGCCTCTCTTCATTGCTTAGAACTAAAAAGGGTGTTTTTGTTACTGTACCTTTAAGAACGTTATACGTGTAGTATTCCTGTTCTGATTGGCTCCCATGATTTGAATGGGTTTATTGAGAATACTCATGCCTAACCTGCGGTTGAGTGAAGTCATAAATATTAAATAAATGTTTAAATGTTGCTTGTAAAAGAAGGTGTTTGACAAATCACAGAAACAATGACTTCCAAACAGTCTTTTTTCACAGGTTATTTCCATATATGAACTGTAAGGACTGGGCAGCAAAGAGTGTGTTTTGGCATTGCTAACTGTGCTCGCCTGCTTCATTGACTGATTTTATTTCATGAGAAAAACATATAGTGGCCCTTGAAGAGAAAACATTTTTGTTTACAGCAAAAGAACATGAACATTAGGGGGAAACATTGTTCAGATGCTATTATAATTACCCTCCCAGCTGCAGACGTGGAGCATTACTGTGTGGATAGTGCTTTTCTGTAACTCCTAGCTATTTTAACTAGTAAAATGTTGACCTATAAAACACATTGATTTGTATTTATAGTTGTTTCCATTAGATTTAAAAGGAGACATTCATTCATACAGCAAATATTCCTAGTATTGGAGGTTCTGCGAAGCTGGTCATTCTTAGCGTTAGAATGAAAGATTTCTTTCAGCTCGTATCAGCAGAATCTTGTCTGTGATGTCACACACTCTGGCCATCTCAGCCTCTCTCCGTCGCTCCATAAATTCACTCTAATACACAAATACTGCTGTATCTCCCCCGACCAGCACCATCAGGACAGGAACGGCCTGGACGATGGCCAGAATCTTTGCTTTTGGTCTTTTGGTTCCAATAAAACTTGTCAGCAAATCTGCTGCTGAATGATCCACACACACACACACACACACACACACACACAGCTCTGCCTCAAGGTGCCTACACTAAATTCTGAGACCTTTTTTTAAATTGAAATCAAGATCAAGTTACACTTTAGTCCAACCTGAGCCTTTATAGAACATGGCAAGAAACTTCTTCTTGTGCACAAATGTTGGCCCGGTTCCACCCTACTGTAAAATATGGGTGAATGTTGAGCAATAGCAGTGTGTGTATGATTTTATTAGGTGTAAGCCACAATCTGGTTAAGGACTGAGCTCCACTACGATTTTGAGCCCCCTCCCTTTTTCTACTACTCTGTCCCCAGATTGAGCGCCCTGCTCAGAGGCCCCCAATCTCGAGACCACGCTAACTAATGTCTCCAGCTTGTAAAGGAATCCGTCAGAGATAAAAAAAATGTCTGAATGTGCATCCCCCACCTTTCCCCAAAAGTAGCCAATTCATGTTTTTGTGTCTGGTTGCTTCTTTAGCTATCTGTGCAATATGTGCAATAGTCTTTCCATGCACAATATAATTACTTATATGTCATTATTAATAATTGACTACTGATCTCTACTACAGACAATAACTGACTCAATGCAGAGAACAACTCCAAACCACTATTTGTATTACTAGTAAATTACTTAGCAGTAAATTATTTATCTGAAGTCCATAAACATGAAAAAAATGATTCACAAAATTCAGAGATCAAGATATTTTGCTACTTTGTTTTTTTTTTGTTGGTTCTGTTTTTTTCCCAATTATTTTTCATGTTGTTTTTGTTCTCTAATTTTAGTTACATCCAGTTCCACCCATTAGCAAGGTCTTCCCCAATCACATACTGCCACCAACACTAGGAGGGTTAAGGTTAACACATGCTTCCTTTGAGTCCACTGTATTTTTTAAAACTATTGGTAGCACATAATTGGATGACCCAAAATGCTTGGAGGAGAACCCTTCTGTGTGTGGTGTCACGCTGGTGTGTTTTGGAACAGTCTAACATTTCTAACTGCTGATGTCACACTGGAGGTTGATGGCAATTCAAGATTACGGCTGAAATGCCATCATCTTTAAATTTGGAGTTTTATATTTATACTTTTTTTTAAATAACTAAATTGCTCTAAACTCTAGCTGCGTCCGAACAAACTGACGGTTGGAGCGAGGGCCGTGCAGGACACTCAAGAGCACACCACACACAACCAAGAAACACAGACAGGCTGTTTAATGAGAAACAGTGTATAACAAATCTTTACATTTTTGCTGTTGAGCCACCTGGCAACCATCAAAGTAATACCAGCAAACACTGCCAAGCTGTTAAGTATTTATCGTCCTCATATTCATTCATAACTACTATGGCTCTGTGACCATAGCAACCAGAGCTTGTGCTGAACAACAAACATATCCTGTCAAATGAATCACCACCACTTGTTTAGCTGATCTGTGGTCACACATACACAACTGGAGCAAATATAACAACAATTCACTATACAAAGTAACGGTTTGTTGAACTTTAATGTGGAATGCTGGAGAATGAGCAAAAAAAAGGTATGCAGCATTGCACTGGGAGTACCACCCAATGTGAGCAGATCAGAATCTCTTGAACTCCTGGCCATTGCTGGCTGTGATCACCAGGGCGATACCTGTTTATCTGTGCAGCAAGCTTTTGTGCGTTTTGATAGATAAGTGTCACACAGTGTCAGAAACCGTATAAACCTGCCTGTTGGAGGGTACCGAACATCTCCACATGGTTTTGAAACAAGTGAAATTACGTAGGCATATATAGCCTCTTAACTCCAGTGCAAAACTTAACTTCAGACGCGAAACGTGTCTTGGTTTGTCAACTGCATTAGGAGATGCAAGATTTCTCACATACATTGTTGTCCAGGACAACATGTAGTGGAATGATGATCTAGCCAGCTCCTAGGTTGTGCAAGATAATAATATAAAATAGAATCAAAATATATAAAAAAGTAAAACAAATAGTAATAAATAACATAAGAATTTATTATAGTGCAAATACTGATCAATTAAGGTATAAAGTGATGCAACATAGTACTACGGAAAAGTAGTAGATGAATAAAAGATAAATGAAGATGATCGTGATTATGAAGTGAAATCGGCATGTCCATGTTCAGAATTATGAGCCTTTCTGTCTTAGCAAGCAACAAAGGTACTTTTCTGATTTCAGTGGGCTGAACAGTCCGTTGTTGGGATGATTGGGGTCATGAATTATTTTTATTGCCCTGGTCCTACACCGCTGGATGTAGATATCCTGCAGGGATGGAAGGGCTGATCTGGAGATGCATTCAGCTGAACGCACCACTCTCTGCAGGGCTGTACGGTCAAACACAGAACAGTTATCTAACCCGGTTGTGATACTCTGGGTCAGGCTACTTTCAATGGCCTCAGTGTAGAATGTTTTCAAAGTCACCGAAATTTCAGAAACTGCCTAGCCTTGGTGACCTGAGTTTAAGAGATTAGGAGGCAAAAAATTGCAGTTAAATGATCCATCACACAGTAAATCTGCCAATTACATGCCAGTTATATGAAAGCCATGTAACTTTATGATCATTAAAAAAAGTTTAAAAAGTAAAAAAAAAAAAAAAAAAACACATCTGATTGCCTTCTGAGGACTGGGAAAGTGTGAGACCGCATTATGACTGGACATAAAAAAACACATGGCAGCATTTTCTGAGCTTTTTGAATCGGTGGCTACACAAGTGGAAATGCAGCCAGCATATCATGCTAACACTGTTAGCATTTGCCAAACCTTAGTAGCAAATATAGATAATAAAAATTAGGAAATAGATTATTAAGAATTAAAATAAAAAATGCCTTTATGTTGAATCAGACTACTGAGACCATAAAACATCTCTGTTTTACAAGAATGAATATTCATTTAACATGGTTTGTGGTTAGTCCGCGGCACCATGCAGTAGTCTTATTCAGAAAACTCAGCGTGTAGTGATGATTCATGTATTTCGGGAGCCAAATTCAATTTCAGGTTCTGCTGCTCAGGGAGTTTTCCGCCTTTCGTGACACGGAACGCACCTGCAATAACCGCCTGAGGTCAACATAAATGTGTGAGCATTGCAAATGTGACATATCACTATTTGTTACTCAGACACTCCCTGCTTTGCTTTTATGTGGAAGGAACAAGCAAGGAAAAGAGGACGATGGGTGTAAGCAAAGATGTGTCTAAAAATAAAATGAAACATTACCTTGTGGAACATGGTCCTAGAGTTACTCCCCCTCACACACATATGAGAAATATATTAAATAAACTATCATGTGTTCTAGGGTTGCTGAAGAAGACCAGAGTCTCAACCAGAGAGAGAGTGCCATTGGAAAATGAAAGTGAAAAGAGAGAGAGAGGCTGGTAGCCGGTCATGTGGAGGACACTGAGCTTGTTCAGTTTGATTATATTTATACAGAACTTTTAATTGTGCCAAAGCACTTTTTCCAGACCCTAGTGAGCATTGCTGAAGGCAACAATGGCAGGAAAAACACTTCTCTTTTTTGACATTGCATTTTAAAGTTGTTTCATTTTGCTTATAGTTGTCTAAAGCATGCTGAATGCCAAATCTTGGGCGTGATGATTTTGGACATTGTGTATGCATATATCCCAATCTAGCACATATGATAGTGAGTCAAATCCCATATGGAAAGGTCATAAAGCTATTTTATGCATTTATATGATGTCCCTGATATAATAAATCTTAGGGAAGAAGTGTAAACATAACCGCGAAGATTTGTGTGATGTCGTTAAATGTGCTTTTAAACATGTTTGTTGGGGACTCTTTTTTTAATTTATTTTGCTTTGAATTACCTTGTTGGTACAAATATACTATTTTCCTCCTGTCAAACTGTAGTTAGCAGATTGAGTAAATTCAGTTGAAGAAATGGGAACAAACATTTTACTGAGACAGGGTGCAAACCAGCTGAAGATACATAAAGATACATGCTTACATAAAGGAGTTCCAACCACTCAGCATTCAGCACCACCAGTATACTGATCACCGCCTGATCATCTGGAATCATCTGCTCCTGTTTCTTCACTGGTTCAAAACTTCAGTTAGATGGTCTTTGCTCTGCTTGAATGATTCATACGTAGGTCACTGTGTGTCTTAACCAACAGAAACATTCCTCTGAAATTGGTCGGGTTCAGTGACTGGACTAAAAATGGGAGTCTCTGAAAGTCCTTCAGGAAGCCTGGAGAACTGTTCCTCATGACTACATTAAAAATACAAGAAAGTCTGGATACTTTGGAAGCAAAGTATTAAGAAATGAGGGGAGGGTCAAGACTTTTGTTCAGTGCTGTAAGCGTGTGGATCACAGAGCTCTCGCAATTGTCGCTCTGGATAACAGAATCTGTTAGCCTGTATTATGAACACCATCTTTATCCTGAAGTAGGAAATGTCAAGAAATAACAGCTTGTGAGTTGCCTGAAGATCAGCAATCAAAAGCAACTTAACGCCCATGTACAAGACAACACAACCACTAACTGGCAGTCTGGCGCGTTCTGTTCAAGCCTCAAGCTAACTGAAGTAGGTATTCTGGTCTTTTGGCCCAAAATAACAGGCCTGGATCTTATTTAAAGAAAGTAATCACAATTTAAATGGCAGTCACAATACTGGTCTGAAAAATTGTGTTTAGAAAATTTCCCCAAAACATTCAACCCTATTGCAGGGTTCTGTAAGCCTGCAGGACTGAGCAGAGGAGACTTTGCACCATGTCCAGACTCACTAAGGCAACTGTTCATATATGAACACACACACACACACACACCCTTTGTGCTATTCAGGACGATCCAGCAGCACTGGCATTGGTTGATGTGCTTTCTCTCTGTCTTTTAAATGCTTGTTGTACACTTTCATAGGTCTTACAGTGGAGCAGGAATGACACAGGCAAACACACACATACACACACACACACATGCACACACAGGCCTGTGCACCCTCCTGCTGCCCTATACGCACATACACATGCACACACAAGCCTCTCTGCAGCAGGCCCAATGTGTTAAAAGCATTAGGCTAGCACAAATCCAGAAAGCGCTCCTCTGCCTGCTATCATGTGTCTTGGCTCATTGCAGTCCAGTGTGTACATCGAGCTCCATCTGTGAGTCACCCGTCCCCCCCAGAGAGCCCTTAAGCCCAGCCGCACTGCCATGTTTGCAGAAGAATAGATGAAGCACTATTATTTTTAAAATACCCAACGTTTCTGGGGCCGGTGGAGCGAATCCAAGCACAGCGCGCCCTTGTTTTAAAAAAGGTATATAAAAGTAAACTTCAAAAGCCCGGCACCGGCCTTTCGTGCGGCCTAAGCTGTTTATCTTTGCTGCACCCGCCTCCGAAAAAAAAGACGAGTCATTTTGAGTGTAGGATTTATGTGGAGGCAGGTGAGGAGAGAGAGAGAAATATGGGCCAGGAGAAGAAGCAGAAAGAAAGCGAACGTCACCTTTGATATGAGTCTGAACGTAGCGGACAGTCTCGGACTGGACGAAAGTGAGCTTTGGGTGGCTGCTTCGGATCCTGATAGGCTCCCGCAGGAGGCAGGAAGTCGACCTGAGTAAAGCTTCTATTTTTCGCCACCACCTGGCTTTAAATAGCGCAGGGTGGAGTGATCAAACGCCTCCACTTCAGCCTTTCAACGGCAGCCTTTTGCCTGGGCTGACCGAGGCGGAAATAACGCCTGGCCTCAGGACCTCAAATTAAGACAGACTCCTTTTTTGTGTGCCAACGCAACTTTAAAGCTGGCGTTTCTATTTTTTCCCCCCCCGAACCACGCCAAGACACAGACCTAATTAGCTAAAAAATTATGTCAACCCCTGTGAATAAATATTTTAGTGCTGTTGAGCAACTGTACATGAAAACGCATCTTGGGATGGTGAAATACCCCTCTACCTTTACATTTTCTTTAAGAGTAATTTCATTTAATTACATTAAAGTGTTTTGGGAGCATATTTTTGGGGCATATTTGGGGTTTACACTATAAAGATTGGCATTTTAGGCGTTTTTTAACCACATTACAAATTCAAGTTTTTTCACAATTCACGGGTGCTCTTGGAACTTTACCCCCACGAAATTCAGGGATCGACTGTATTTAAGCATAATATCTCCTCACTTTTGGAGTTCCTGAGCTGGTCCAGGTGGTCGTGGGCGGAGCGGATGGTCTCCTGCACCACAGCAGTCACCTGCAGCTGGACACCAGGAGGGTCCTGCGTTAACAGCAGCCTATGGAGAACATTCAGCAGCTCCACTGCAAGTAACTGCACACAAACAGAAGAGAAGACATTATTTACTACAGAAACACATTTACTACAGAAACACATCCTATCCAGCTTCACCACGCTGCTCTTAAAGCAACGAATCAGTCAAAAATAAATGTTTGGTTTTCCAGGTTTGACTCTGTAACCAGTGAAGCTAATGTAAACGTAAATTTCACCAGTTCTGTGTGTATGGTGTGATTAACTCATCATATACTTCTGGTTTCTGACACTGTAAGACAGTACTGTGCACATGTCTTAGGCGGATGAGAAAATTATACCTAAAAACTGTTTACTACTGGTAATACTGTTAAATTAGTGTTACGATAAATTACAATAAATACAAATAACGTTAATACAGTTTCTTTTAACCATTTCCAGGCCTCTTTCCTCATGGAAGCCTAGAATTACAACATTTCTGGGCTGGCTCAATTACTTCACTCGATTAAACCAGGTGGGTCACTTATGGAATTTTATAAGTCTACAAAATGACTGGAGGCATCGAGTAGAAATCTGGAATCAAACCTGTGTTCTTCTAACCAGCTCCCAAGATAAACTACTTTTTAGAGAAACTAACCCTGATCATTTTACTGTTTTCTTGTTTGTTTGCATTTATCTGTTCACTTTTTGCTGGCACTGCTGATACAAACGGGCTCAAACAATTTGCCAACGGTACTTTCAGTACTTGTTACCCATTTTAGCCCTGTAGCCTTAATGCAAAACTTAAAAAGCAAACTTCAGACACCAAACACATCCGGCAGAATGAGTGGCTGCTGGGTTAAAGTGAAAACTAAATTTGATTTTCTGCTTAAAGGGCCTGTATGTTGGACCCCGAGTCGGACCCAGAGCGACATGAACACAACACTTCATGAGTGACTTGCCTTTGCCTGTAGCCGTAGTGCTCGGCGTCTTATGCTGCTCGTAAAACCAGCAGGCAAAAATGGAGGATCTTCAACTAATCTAGTGGGTGGGGCTTGACAGGTGAAGGGCGGTTCTATGCAAATTTCCTCATCCTGACGTCACAATAGGGAAGCCGTCCAAACGGCTCATAGAAGCACATGATTCCTGACGACAAAATCTTTCAACTGACTCAGAAAATGGATGGAGTGTTTATAGGAGCAGTAGGGATACAAATGGAAATACAAAAGGATGCAAAAAGTGAGTTTTGCATATGTCCCCTTTAAAAGTCACATTAAACTGTGGTTTTAATAGCTTTCTTGGTCACCTGGTCCTCTGCAATGTGTTTCCGGGCCCTGTGGGACTCCAGCAGAGTGCAGAGGGCCTGCAGGCACGACATCACTCGCTCTTTAGGCTCCTCAGGCCGAGGGAAGCAAAGGAACTCAATACTGACGCCTGAGAGACAAGAGAGCAGACTTTTACATCACTCATGTGAGAAACAACTTAACAGCTGGTGACCTGGTGGTCAGGGACAATATATATCTGCCTGCCACAATACAAGAGACACACACACACACCCATACAGAGCGAGACACCCGCCCACACTTAACCAACATTAATGCACCTCATTACTATAATTTTTATTCATTTATTTTGTTTTACACACTTACTTATTAATTTATTCAGTTTTCATCTATTGTTATTACAGGTCACATGCATTGTTAGCATGTATTTGCATAATTTAAATATTTCTTTTCATAATATTTACTCATCTATCTACTGTACTCTTCATTTTCCCCATGAAGAGAATCTTAATTTTTGCTAACTTTCATGTTATTGGTTTTCTTGTTCAACGCTTTGGCAATACTGTAAATGACAGCCATGCCAATAAAACTTTTCTAAAAAAAAATCGAGTTGCTCCTGCATTCAGAAGGTTGTGGGTTTGAATCCCAGCACTGGTAGTGTCATCACTGAGGTACCCTTGAGCAGGGTGCCCTCACACACTGCTCCTCGGCGCCCCTCATTGGTGGCAGCCCCCTACTTCACCTGGTGAATGATTTAAATGGGTTAAATCTGTTATTACAGAGAAAGAACTTCACCCTGTTCACAGTGTGCTGCGGTGTGTTCACATATGGGGTTGCTTTAATTTACTTTACTATCATAGTTAAATATCAAAGTTAAGGTGAGAAATATGTTTCCCTCCCCCATGTCATGTGATCTATCAATGGATATCTCACTCCTTAAGGTTTGATTATTCAGTTTTGGAACTTAAGCAGAGAGAAGGATTTAGAAAATTACGAATTAAAGCATATTAGCCTCAATAGCATTCAAAACAAATGTGCATAAATGCTGATATTTTTATGTTTTATATACCAGCCCCAAAGAACAACGACATCGACAAAATGTGTACGGACACTGAAAACATTTCATCATGTTAAATTTGTGTTTACCCAGTTTATCCACATTAAATTAGGAAATGTCATTTAATATGACTAAAACGTCGATTATTTATTTAGGGACAACTGACCCCAAACATCTCAGGAGGGTTAATATCGATATAAATGTTTTGTTCTGTTTGAGTGATCTCTATTGTGTTTCAAACAGTGGTCCTGACTGAAATACTCCTTATAACTTTATAGTGGAGGGGCGGAGCCTAACTGCTACATGTCAATCAGGCATATAAATATAAATCTGTTGGATTTCAGGACATGATGAAAACAGTGAATTTAAAATGGTCTGTTTTTGCAGTTTAGTTTCCATAGATGTTCTGTATGGACTGTGTAGTGAACAGAACATTTTAAATGTTTACAAACTACTTTAAACTCATTTTACAAAAGGTGGTCATTGGGTTTCTACAATACGAGCCTTTTAATTCAGTACTTTGTCTTTGAGCTGACCTACAGATCTTAAACTGTAAACGTTTTTCGTTGTTTTATTTGAAACAAGCTCCTCTTAGACGTTGACATTTGGCTTAATAATGCGATGCAGTTTCAGCTGACCTCACATTTTCTGAGGGCTTGATCAGTCCAAAACCCATTTAAACAATATGAGATGATAAAATTTAATTCATCCTTTTGTTCCAATCGGCACATCTCATTTGAAAACCAAAGCACGTAGACATACACTAATTGGCAGAGGATTTTAACTTTCTGGACCTGACTTTACCACCTGAATTTAATATTAGCATTATGAATAATTCTGAGTAATGTGTGAAATGTAGATAAAAGGATTTTCTCTGCATTTAACACATTTAACTCATTTAACCCATTCACCAAGTAAAGCAGGAGGCTGCCAATAACGAGGGCCGCCGGGGAGCAGTGTATGGGGACCATACCTTGATCAAGGGAACCTCAGTGGTGCCACTAGCAGTGTTGGGATTCGAACCAACAACCTTCTGATCGCAGGGGCAAGGCCCTAACCACTAGGCCTCCAGTGGAAACTTTTTAGAGACCAGACGTACCCAACAGTAGATGCATTCTGTCTTTAACCAGCTCATCATGGCTTTTACTGGGAGCGGGAGGCCCCTGAGGGTACCCAGTCCCTACAGGTCCCGTAGTACTGGTGGCGGTTTGGGGCTCCTCGGGTCCCTCAGAGGCCCCGAAGTCAGTGTTGCTGAGCCACAGAGCCACGGCGTGCAGGATGGGAGCCCACGAGTTGCGGTAGTGCAGGCGTGCGGTGTCGATCGTCTCTGGAGTGTAAAAGGCTCCACCTGCACAGACAGAGGTTTGTTTCAGACTTTCATTATTTTTATTATTATTAGTCTTCTGGAAAGCTCATAATCACTCATGAAGACCAGCACAAGGCTCAAACGTATTTACCAAGTCGCTATGAGTCAGTTTATCATTCAAATACAGCCATGGAAAAAAATAAGAGACCACTTTTCCCTTTGTTTCTGTTCATTGTTTGTACAGTTTGTGGCAGTGTGTGTGTGTGTCTATTATTTTCAGAACTATTACAATGCGTGTGTGTGTGTAAAAATAAGAAATGCCTCCATATGTGTTGTGAGTGCAGTAGTGTGTGTAGAGCAGCTTTTCTATGGTCTGTTTTCCAGCAGCTTCACTCCTGATTCAGTTTCTGATGGATGAAACAAGAGTCACACACACACACACACTCTGCTCTTAACATCACTGTTTTAATTGTTGCAGTTGTAAAATAATGTAAGAGTATAGTTTAACATTTCCAAGGTATAATAAATTATTCATATGTATTATTTTTAAGTTTTCTTCAATCATTTTTTTGTTTGGAATTTTGAATCACGTGTTGGTCAATAGTGTATAAAACAATAGTGACATTCACATTTTACACAGACACACTCCCACACATTACAACACTAATTACCAGAAAATTTCCATGGCTGTGTATGTAGTTTTTCTCTTTTTCCAAAAGAATTGCATAAATCAAGACATATTTGTTGGTCATTTTGAGATAACAGCGAAGTCATACAGTGTCAGAAACCACATAAGCAGGTCTATTATACATTAACGAATGGACAAGGTTTGAACAAAGTGTGTGATGATGATGACGACACTAATCTGGCTGCTATGAGCATCCATACATAACTACATTAGCCTCACAGCTCCAGAAGAAAACTTTAGAAACCAGCGGGTCTTGGCCAATCGACTACACTGGGGTAATGGAAAACAGTGTAATAAAATTAGAGTGAGAGACACCCATTCAACCCATCACTGTGACTTTCTATACTATCGAGTGCACTCAAATAAGGACTTGCTATTTTAAACAGTTCCCGCACTGTTGCCATGGAGAACGGCTTGAGGTAAACTGCCAGGTAACAAGAGCAATGAAACTCATTTATCATCCAAACGACATCTGAAGAGTCCGCTCGACTACTGAAACAAGATCTATACAGCACAAAGGTCTTGATTCCCCCCCGCCCTTTCACTTCTTCCGATTTTGCTTCCAGAGATCGAGACTTTCTTGTATGTTAATGTGGTCTTGAGGAACAGTTCTCCAGGCTTCCTGAAGGACTTTCAGAGACTCTCATTT
>JBBPCX010000040.1:29218816-29233433 GCA_037974365.1 Hydrocynus forskahlii | reverse complement strand
TGTGTGTATAAAATTTTTAAACAATTCACAATTTGAATAATTATTTTTCATTTATTCTATATTGATTTATATTTTCATCTTTTAATCGTAATCTTGATACTGTCTGTTTTTTTCCAGTTGTGTATCTGTTTGATGTTCAAACGGGAAAAGCCATCGGTGATGGCAAGCCATTGACCCATAAGGTAAATAATGTTTCTCACCTAAACACTCACACCTGAACAGTAAAAGATTATATTAACAGTACATCGGTAAAACAGTTCCAGCAGAAGTTTTGTTTTTTTTTTAACATGATTTCATACAGTAATAAATGATGAAATTAAATGATCAACAAATTTTAAGATTTAGAGCTAATCTGGGACAAGAACTAAAATGTTGACAGTAAGCACAAGTTTAACCAATCACCGCATTCACTGTTTCGTCACAGCAAACAGATCTATAGATCGTTCCAGAGATTCCAGGATAGTTTTTATTGGAAAGAGATCATTTGGAATGCATTTCAAAAGTATGAAAGCATTAGATGATTATGTGATTCAAATGACATAGCATAGTAAGGGGTCCTGTTTCTTACTGTAGGAGAGAGCAGCAGAATATGCATTTTGGAAAATACATCCTCATCACATAAACCTCCAACTAATCACTGTGGTCATTTTTTTTTCTAAACGTAAATGTAAAAGGGCTCAAATGTAAACTGTAAAATGCCTTAAAATGTAAAATGTTTGGTTCCTTAATACTTATTGACTTGGATGCTTTTAATTATGTAGACTTTAACATTATTTATCGACGTGGTTCTTTACAAGACATTCCATTAAGTGGTTCTTCTAGAACATCACTCCAAATATCCACTTTCGATTTCTAATAGTGAGTTTTTGAGTTATGTGGATTTTCAACCCGCTGCCGCTAGAGCGATGACAGCAGGATTTAGCGCCACCCAGAGGACAGAGGTCCTGGAGGATGTAATGCACAGGAGAGGGAAAGAAAGGGAGATGGAGAGAGATAAACAGAGGGGAGGGATGGAGGGAGGGCGGCAGAGGGGGTGTCCAGGGCAGGGGGGTTTCGGGTAGCCAGGATTAGCAGTTACTGTTTGTCAGCATCTGCATGTGTGCCAACACTCCTCTCCTCAAGTGCAGCTTCAAAACCCGGGAGTGTTAAAGTGAGAGCCAGCTGGATTTGTCCTGCACACACACTCTTCCAGATACCCCCCACCCCCACTCCAACACTCACGCACACAAACGCACACAAACACACGCACACACTCTCACACACACTAAAAAACTCTGCATCACCTCTACAATACAAGCTCCCCGGGGCGCCAGTGAGTGTGTGTGTTGCCTGTCATGGTCATGGGCTGTCTGCCCAAAGTTCTTTTGTGTGAGTGTCTGTGTGTGTGTGTGTCTTTGTGTGTGTCTGTGTATGAGTGTGTGTCTGTGTGTGTGTGAGTGTGTGTGTGTGTGTGTGTGTGTGTGTGTGTGAGACAGCTCAGGACGCCCTGCTCCTCTCTCAGTCCATTGACTCCTTTATTTACTGTATAATGGAGCTTGCTGCCAGATGAGTAATAACAGAATGTTTCAGAGACTTCCTAGTGGTCTCCCTCTCACACACACCGGCACCCATAGAGATTATATGTTGCGGTTACAATATAATATAATATATTAAAACACAGTGAGGAATACTTAATATGGTGTCATTAAAATCAGCCAGTGTTAGTATTTTTTTTACCAGACATACAGTTGCTAAATCATCTGAATGCCACTAACACCACAAAAATGTCCCAAAAGTGGTCAAAAAACTCTTAATTGAACATTTAGTGATGGCTCATTTGGACATTTCAGCATTCTGCACTAAAGAGTTTTAACACTTCAGGGCAAATAACATGTTTTGTAGATTTTCATACTAAAATGTGGGGGTTTCGGAGGTCAGGTGGTAATGTCATATCAGAGTGCTGGATCTCTTGCAGAAGGCCAGCAAAGCCAGCATATTGGAAAAGGTTCTAGTGGAGGGAGTGATGGGGTCCTTCAGGGACTGGACTGAAAATGAGTCTTTGAAAGCACTTCAGGAAGCCTGGAGAACTGTTCCTCAAGACTACATTAAAGATACAAGACAGTCTGGATCTTTGGAAACAAACTTTGAGGAAATTAAGGAACTTAAAAATAACTGTAAAAAAACAAATGTAACTGACTGGTTTTGATGTGTAACAATAAACACTGTAAGTGCAGTTTAATGGAAGTGAAGGTTTATGTATGAATCCTATATGGCTCAATAGTTTGAGCCTTTGTGGCCAAATAAAATATTGCAAATATTATTCATGTTTGCTTGTGTAGAATTTTGTAAAAGCAGCATATCATTCATTTATTTATTTTTAAAAATTTTAGGGTTTGTGTGTATATATCAGTAGCATTTTCACCAGTGCCGATAAATCTGCAGGCCCTCGGCAGTCTGAGAACAACAGCCAGTTGGGCTCTAGTGCAGATGCAGATTTGTCCTATTCTACTCGTCTCATTGTCTTTCTGCAGTGACCTCATTATTCTCAGTCCTGTTTTCTGTGCAGGACAACACAGAGGAGCTGCTCTGTCCATTAGCATCCGCTCCGAAACAAAGGGCGTCCCGAAGCCACTATCTGAGCAGGGAGGCGGCTGTCTGAAGCCGTCTGGGGGTGACAGTCCGCGTTTAACCCAGCACAGGCTCCTCCAGTTCACCCCCGTCTGCAAGAATGTCCCATTAGATATGCGTTAATAGAGTCCTGTCCCTGAACTAATTTAGGGATTAGCCGTTGCGCAGTACTTTCGAGCAGTGCGTAAAATCGCTCGGCAAGTGGTACGTGACGGCGCAGCGTTATGTGCAGCGTCCATTTCACACACCGCCGGCCAGCGTTTCACACACTCCACGGCTGTTCGGGTTCACATCTTCACACACCCTAATAGCCAAGGACCTGTTCCAAAGCCCATCACGCCTAAAAGGACACTAAATTCCATAAGCTGTCATTGCTAAAAATCTTTCCATTCCAGGCATATTGTTAACATTCGCTCTAAGCACCTGTAATGATCCTTACGCTGCATTTAAAGGCCTGTAAATCTTTGTTTATGGGGGTGAGGTCTTTCTGGATCTGGCGCAAGGTAGAAGAGGTCTAAAAGTGATGCTTTGGTGACACATGAAAATCCCTTACCGATGAGTTAAGATGTGCTCGGTTTGCGCCTTCCAGTTTTGAACCAGAGCTATAAAGCTAATGCTAAGAAGGTATGGAAACTTGTACCACGCCATTTAGCATGGTGCCAACTGCATGTCCAAATTATGACACAATCTCCTCAAAAATGGAGAAGTTCAGTGATCTCTAATAGATATGTTTTTGTGGTTACAGTGTATGACTCAATTTTTGTCTGTGTTTAAAAGAACTGGGTATGACATACAGTTATCTGTTAAGATAGACTAAAGAATGGGCAGAATTCGGGCTTCAAGGTAGACGTACTTTTGCCTAATTGCTTTAAATATGTCTCTCTGTCTCTCTCTCTCTCTCTGTCTCTTGCTCTGATTCTCTCTCTGTCTCTCTCTCTCGCTCTAAATCTCTCTGTCTCTCTTTCTCTGTCTCTTTCTCTCTCTGTCTCTCGCTCTAAATCTCTGTCTCTCTCTCTCGCTCTGATTCTCTCTCTGTCTCTCGCTCTGATTCTCTCTCTGTCTCTCTCTCGCTCCCTGATTCTCTCTCTCTCTCCCACACTCTGATTCTCTCTCTTTCATTCTCCCTCTGTCTCTCTCTCTCTCTCTCTCTCTCTCTCCCTGATTCTCTCTCTCTCTCTGTCTGTCTGTCTCTCTCTCTGTCTGTCTGTCTGTCTCTCTCTCTGTCTGTCTGTCTGTCTCTCTCTCTCTCTCTCTCTCCCATTCTCCCTCTCTCTCTCTCTCCCACACTCTGATTCTCTCTCTCACTCTCAGATGGAGGTAATGGAAATTTCTCTTGACCAGTGTGGGCCCTCTAGCGATAGGAAGATCGCCTTGATCGACAAGAACCGTGACCTGTACCTGACCTCAGTGCGCCGGCTGGGCAGAGAGCAGAGCATGCACAAGATTGGTGAGGCTTTTTCTTTTTTTTTTTGCCTTTCTGCTAAGTAGAAAGGTAACCACTGTTACTGTTGAACCTTTTTCTGGCTGTTTGCTCCGTCTTGTGTGCTGTCAATGCTTTTTTTCTGTTTAATTTTTTTTTTTGAAAAAGCTGTGCATCTGCGTTTGTCCCCGGTGGCCATTGTCTGAAGCAGCCACTGGGTTTAGTAAGCAGTGTTATGTAACTCATGATATGTTGTTATCTGATTGTAGATTGTACTCACTTTAATTGTGGTCCACTCAGTGCTTTCCATACGTTGTAATTGTGTTTCAACATCTGTGATGCGGTGAAAGTCAGCAGTCCTTTTTAAAAAATTTTCTATTTTTTTAAACCCCCTTCTTCTTTTTCAGGCACTATGGTGTACACCGTGGCCTGGAATGATTCGGCCAACATCCTGTGTGGAATCCAGGACAGCCAGTTTGCTGTGTGGTACAACCCCAGCGCTGTGTTTGTGGACAAGGACCTTCTACCCAAAACACTCTTCACCAAAGATGGCAGGTAAAAAACATGCAGTGACACTCATACCTGCTTTATTGCTGTAAATACTGTGGACATGTATCTTCCCTACCTTGTTGATTTTTTAACAGTCTTGAAGGACTGTTCTCCAGGCACCCTGAAGGACTTTCAAAGACTCTCATTTTCGGTCCAGTCCCTGAACCTTTTGTTTGTTAAGCCACACAGTGACCTACGTATGAATCATTCAAGCAGAACAAAGACCATCTGACTTGAGGCAGTAAAACATTTGATCCCATTTCTTTCATTTAATTGAATCAATATGCCAAAGATTTTTGCACCAACAAGTTGATTCAAAGCAAAATGTAAAGGAATGAGCATGCCCAGACTTGTATGTGTCTGTTGACATTTGTATGCAGACATTTGGATACCTGGTTAAATGTTTTTTTTTTATTGTAAATAAGTACACCTGCCCAACAGAGAACACAGTTCTGCTCATTTTAATACACAGTTATTGTTTGTTAGCTGAATTTAACACACTTTGTTTACTCTTTTTTTTCCCTTCCTGCCACTTTTATGCTTGCTGATTTATTAATATTGTATTATTTTTCTTTTGACCTGTGTATGATAATGGGCTTTATAAATTGACTTGGCTCTAGATTTTGACAGTTAATTTTCTGTTTTCTGCTGCAGCGAGTTCAGTCGGACACCTCATATTCTGAGCTACATAGGCACGCAAGTGACAGTGAGGCTGGCCGACGGCTCTCTGGTGTACAGCAGTGTGTCTCCATACCCCACCCTGCTGCACGAATACACCGCCACCGCCCGCTGGGAGGACGCCCTCCGCCTCTGCCGCTTCGCCAAGGTACAGCAACTTTCAGATCATCTGGGATACAGTGGGAAAAGTCTGAGGCAAACTTAAGACTTAGTATTGGATGTTTTTAAGATTCAAGTTTGTGTGTTATGTGTGTCTCTGAAATGTCTGAGACGTGTAATATAGTTACAGTAAAGTAACCCAAGCAGCATGAATTCATGGAGGAAGCACAACAAATGGTAAATTGTTGTTAGACTGCAAAACAACTCCATATATGGAAGTTCCTCCGGTTTGTGTTGATGCTCGAGGTGTCAGAGGTCATGCTGAGCTTTGTTTGGTTTTCCTATGTCACGTAGAACCAAAATTATTGTAATTTTAAAAACATAATAATAATCACTACTGATAAAGAACAAAATGCCCAGATTTTTATTTTATTTTAGGTTTTAGAAACAAACAGAAAAAAACTACACAAATGGGTGGGGAAAACACGAGAGCTCGAGCCTTCTGCATATAGATTATGTATATAGATTACAGAAGGCAGGTGAGGAAGTGAATACAGTTATTTGTTGTAATAAACCAAGAAAGACCCTATAAAGTACTCACAAGTGGCTGAATTTAAACATAAAACACAAGAAACCCTAATTAAAATAAAAAACATGCTTGTACCCTGATGGAGGGTAAATGTCGAAGTGATTCTGAATCAGAAAACTTTACTGATCCGGGAGGAGCAAAAATAAAATAATAATTATATTTTATGTCTGTTTGTTTGCCAGAGTTGCTCAGTACAGTCATATGCAAACGTTTGAACATTTTTGTTGATTTTCTAAGTAGAGAGTCAACACAAAGTATATCTTTAAGAAATTACTTAAGTTTTAAAAAATCAATTTCACATAAAATTGCTTTTCATTTTAGTCCAATCTGACTCTGTAATCCTTGTCTTCTTTTACAGTTCCAGTTGTAAATGGAAGCTTGATTACATAAAATTTAAATTCTTGAAAATCTTCTGTGAAACCAAGTATAAATAAAAACACATTCTCAACAGAGATTACGCTTCTGCACATTTTAATACACCATGGCTCTTTATTTGCTGAATGTTAGATTGGGAACAATAACACATAATGCGCTAAAAGTGTGGTACATTCTATATTTTATGGGTTTTTTAATTGACATTGTTAAAGTAAAGATTAATTGTGGTCTAAAATGATCGGAATACCATATGTAAGTGATGGAAATATGTACTTATTTTCATATGAAAAAAAATGTGACAAGGGTGTTCCAGAAACCTGTATTTTTCAGCTTGGGAAGCATTAGGCTACTATTAGCCTAGAAAACATGGGCAATGGTAAGCTGAATCAAGAACGGCTGCAATAACACAGATCTATCCTGTTCGACTTGGCAAATGCTCAGTGCTCCCTGACTGTACAGTGATTATGGAGCGATGTGACGTAGTCAGACAGTGGGATACATTAGATACGGGGGTTCTGTTTTAGCGTGGCCCAGGGCTAATGATTTAGAATTAATTGTGTCATTAGGGGGGTAAATTACTTGCACATTGTGAGCTGTAAAGACAGACAGGCCAGACACTGGACAGCAGCACCGAGAGCCACATGGCCGGGCTTTCCCGTCCTGAGCCTGGGAAAGTCCCGCGTAATTTAGACCTTACACTGGGATTCTAACACACGTGGACACACGTACACATGCACTCAGAGACAAATGACGGTGTGTCTGTGTGGTTGTGTGTCTGTGTGGTTGTGTGTCTGTGTGTGTGTATGTGCCTGTGTGTTCCTGTGTGTGTCTGTGTGTGTGTGTGTGTGTGTGTGTGCCAGAGTGAGCAAGAACACAAAGGTGTAGTGTGTGTACATGTACCTCCCTTTTGGGCCACAATATTGTTTTTGTTTTTTTTTTTGCTTATATGACCTCCACATGCTCCACCCACGAATGTTCTTACATAACTGTTTAGATAATATTGGCAACAAGTTGATCCAATAAGAAATAGTTGTGTGAGTTTTATATATAGTATGTGTGTGTGTGTGTGTGAGTATGTGTGAATGTGTGTATGTGTGTGTGTGTGCGTGTGTGTGTCTGTATATGTGTATGTATAACTTAGTTTGCATGGCGAGACATTGAAGTACAGAGGCAAGATTTTAATGACCTTATTATACTATGTTTATTTTACATTATTTTTTATCTCTCTATTACTAACCCATATTTCGTGCCGTCACTCTCTCTTGGTTTTCTTCTACTTTTTTCTCTCTTTGCTGTCCTTTAAATCTGAACGGAGGTCAGACAGTAAAGCGGTAATAAATGTCAAACTACAATAGCGATCTGTAGTCAATCTTATTTATATTGTTTGTTTCTGATTTATTTAGAAGCCTGTGCCATCATTATGCTTTCATTATGTGTGTGCCTGATGCTGGTATCTTTTTTTTTTTTTTTTTTTTTAATATCTGTGGCTGCGGTAGTTGTTATTGCTGTTTGTGCCGTTTTAATGGGGGCTCTACAAGCTCCTCGATCGGACTGAGAGCCCAACGGTTCAGCAGAGGGAGTCTTATGACGTGATGCCAGTGGTTTCTGAATTTGTTTCTAATTAGCTGGTGTGACACCATTTACCGTATTCGCTCAACCTCCGCCCTGCACTTAATGCACAGAAAAGTGGGCCGAGCTTTATGACGCTTTAACCACAGACCCCAAGAGGACTGCGATGGATCCTGGGTGTCGGTTGGAGAGGCGAGGGCTTTGTGGGGGTGGCACTGGGGGGTACTGGGCGGATGTGACCAGGAGACAGGACGTGGGGTTTTTGGGGGGGTGTTCTGCGTTTCTGGTAAACCCAGCAGGAGCGTGGCGTTTCCCGGACAGGGAGTGGAGGGGTGGACTGACCGTGAGGAAGCGGGTTGAACAGTTAGCCTAAAGTCAAAACCGTGGTCAAGTGTGACCAAGATTTACTGCACAGAGCCGGCAGCTGGGGCCTCTGCGACATGTGCCACAGAGTGGTGACTTAATGCTGACTAACGGCTCCAGTGGTGGAGATCCTCGCAGATTGGACTCAAGTGCATTAAAAGCTGCTCCAGGCCCAGATTTAGTCGAGGAGTGGTGCAAGAATGTTTGCCTTAGTGACTGTGGTTGTTTATCTTCCCTAAACTGAGTGGGTGAGTGAATTATAGAAAGTGATGGTGCGGTCTGGTAGTTACTGGGTGCTGGAAGAGTGACGAGATCGAGCGTGTGGTTCTGACAGAGAGCTGTCAGAGCGGGTGTTGTCGGACCTCCTGAACCTATTTGAAGGAGGTAAACATTCCAGTAACTGATAATATTTACAAATATAGTATTCAAAATAATCAAAAATCATTTAAAAAAATCTGTGTTATTTTGTATTTATTCTTTTTTGTTTTATGTAGTATAGTTAGTAATATTAATGTGAAAAAAAGAACTACTCATCAAACAATATTATTTCCACAGATGGAAAAAAAGTAATAATAAAAGCATACATAACAAAATAGCATTTTTCACGCCAGTTCACACATGACTTATTTGTCATTGTATCTAAGAAATGTCCTGTTTGCTAGGTTTCCCTTTTACAGAAAAGATATGGGATATTAGGGTTTATTGCTCAATGCTGCATCCCGCTCCACACTAATAAACACGCCTCCTCGTGCAGATTCATACTTTCACTGCCTAAAACTTGAAATTACTAGAATATCCCATCCTAAATGATAGTATGGTGAATCGCAACAGTGTGGTTTAATGTGCTCCTTCTTCCCAGGACCAAGCTAGTGTCCAAAGTCACATTCATTGTGGTCTGATTTGCTACAAACAGCACTGTGCAAAAGTCTTAGGCACTTATGCAAATTGTTTAAAGCCATTTTTCTCTGAATGTGACAAAGTGTCTTTTTGCCAGTAAAACTTTAGAATAAATGCAAACAAGCAAGAAAGCAGTAAAAAGTATCAGGATTTGTTTTGTTTGTAAAATTTGTTGTAATTGTGTGAGCTGGTGAGAAGAACACAGGTTCGATTCCAGATTTACAGTATAATGTTTTATTCTTTTTAGTTTCATTTAGTAATATTAATGTTTTTAAAAATCTTTGTTCATCAGTTTTTAAATCTTTTTTTCATAGGTGCCTAAGACTTTCCACAGTGCTGTATACCTTTCAGGGTAAAAACACAGTCACTGTGTTGGTTGCCTTAAAGGTACATCTTCAGTACCATTAGTTTGGGAATGTAAATGTACATAAATCTCATATTCCATAGCAGTTATGTTTAAATTGCATTGACTCCAAACACCTTGTCTGATTCCAGGCATTATTTTTCTTCTTATAAAAGGTACAAATATGCTTCTTTCCTGTAGTAAAGTGAAAGTAGTGCCCCTTTAAAACTAATTTAAAGTACATAATTGGACTTTAAAGACTATGTACATTTGAGGGTACGTTTAAATGCTTTATACTTTAGGCAACTTAATTTAAAGGACTGTACATTTTTATTCTGACAGTGTCCAGATCTAGTGAGCAAACTAATACACAGCTTATGTGGGATGACGTTTACTGGTGTGTCCTGTATTGCTCCTAAAAGCATGCAGCAATTTGTCTTTTACTTCACTACAATATAAAACAGAGCACTTTTAATTACTGCTGTTTTTATCTGCCGGATTTTTTAGGCAGTATGTTTAATATTGGGTGATTTTATAAACCAAACAATAGATCGACTGGGCTCGATTGTGTGTGTGTTTGTGATTTAATGATGAAGAGATTCCTCAAAGGACACGTCTCCAGGCTAGACATCCTGTTTCTGCACTGATATCCCTTTGCTGTGTCTGGTTTGTGATTGTCTCTCTCTCTCTCTCTCCTGTTGACTCATCCGTCTACCCCGCAGTGCTACGCTAACGAGGCTTGTGTGGGAGACAGGACCTGTGTCTAATGAGACCCCTGTCCCTGCAGAGACGCCAGACTAATGACCCTCCTGTCCTTAATACAACCACTCTCGCGGTGGGACGTCCCGCTTCAGCAATAAATGGCGCCACATTGGACCTCTTTGTACCCCCCGTTATGGCTCCTTCGGTCTCGTCCCCAAACGCTGGCCTCTTCTTTTTTGCATGAAACTCAACCACTAACATACACAGCTTAAAGATGCTGCGCATCAGCCCTGCGTGCACAGTTTATTTACAGAGAGAGCACGCATTCACCATGGCTTTTTAAGGCTTTTCTATATTCTTTTTGGACCCCCAAACATGCTTTCTTTGTTATTGTTGCACAGGCTGGAATGTAAACTCAAGTAGAGATGCGATTCAATCTTTCCACCTCCAACCCTGCCCCCAAGATGGAGGAGTTAATATTAAGATAGCCAGCCTGCTTTCAAATCACTGTATATAATTCTGCATATGCTGACCATATAAGGAAGATGTCCACAAGTATCCAGACAGCTCTTCTAATGAGTGAGTTCACCCACTTGAAAGTGCCCCCATTGCTGATCCAGCCGTTGTTTAATCTCTATAGAAAACAACAGAACAGGCTTGGGAGCAGCCACTTTGGGATGAGTTGTAGTGGTTTATGTTTTTGAGAACTAATCACCCATCGTCAGCATTTGACCTCACTTATGCTCCAATGGCTACAATCAAAGGCTCACAGTCAAGTACCAACATCTTTTGGCCTTCCCAGAAGAGTAAGAGCCATTAAGGCATTATATAATCTCTATAGAAAACAACTGACCAATAGAACAGGCTCTGGAGCAGTACTGTTGGTCAGTTGGTGTTGGTGTTTGTGATCCAGAAGTGATCATCCAACATTACCATTTGACCTCACTAAGGCCTCGTTCACACGGACGTCTGAATCAGGCGTTTTTCAGGCGTTCGTGGTGTCAGGTGAGCGCGGACGGAGCGCAGACCGTTCTTCACGGCCGTTCAGCCCCGGCACTCGGTCGGCACAATTCTCTCTTCCATGACAACATTTTCGACCGATCAGAAAGCAGTGATGCAGTCGCTCGTGCTTGGCGCTGGTACGGGTTGCTTTATTTGTAATGGAAACCCCCACCTATTTGTTCATGGTACATCGTGGTTCCTTGCGCCAGTGGAAAAGCGCCACAAGCGTGCATAACTGGGATTTCCAAATCCTCCCTCTCTCTCCACCCAGTCGCTCAGCACAGTGCCAGTCTCTGAGCTAACCTTACAGAATTAAACATTACTGTTCTCCTCCAAACGTGTTGAGGTGTTTAATGATGGCGGCAGTGCTTCATGTGCTACATTTCACTCTCCCAGTGTTGGTCATGTCATATGGGAGACCCGTGTAGCATATGGGATTTGGGCATTATGTAAAAGAGGAGTATATGACATATTTCATACAAAGTATTTTTCAGAGTATTCCTGCAGAACTTTTATTTAGACTTTTTTGACTTTATATTTTAAATTGTTCTTGTCTTTGTGTCTCTGTGACTGTGCAGTCGTGACATAAGCAGTTTTCTTTGGGATCAATAAAGTTTTCTGATTCTGAGAAAAGCTGGGCAAAAATGAAGAAAAATATAGCCTTGTTAATCACTTTATTGGTAAAAAACTGGTATATTTGAGTAATGTCGCAACTCACTGTGGGTAAAATCCTGTAGCGCAGTTCTCCGTAACTCGGACAGCAGAATGAAATCCTGTCTGTGTCTCTTTCAGGACCAGACCCTGTGGGCATGTCTGGCTGGCTTGGCCATGGCTAACAGGGAGCTTAACACAGCAGAAGTAGCCTACGCAGCCATCGGAGAGGTACACTTTTACTTATAATGTTCAGAATTACTTTATTTTTGGAGAAAGTGGTTTGCTGTTTATGCATTTATGGATGAATGAAAACGACATCCCTTTAATTTTGCCTTTCAATTGCATGTGTGTAATTCTCTTTTAATTTGTGTAGGTGGATAAGGTACAATATATAAACTTCATAAAAGATTTGCCCTCTAAAGAATCCTCTCTGGCCCACATCCTGCTCTTCAGTGGACAAGCGCAAGAGGCTGAAGCGACACTACTACAGGCAGGCCTCATATACCAAGCCATTCAGATCCACATTAACCTCTACAACTGGGACAGGTCAGATGCTGTGTGTGTGTGTGTGGGCATGTGTGCGTTTCTGTATGTAGGAGCACCTATTCCTGGCTCACACTGCTGTCTCCTCAGAGCGCTGGAACTGGCAGTGAAGCACAAAACCCATGTGGACACTGTCCTTGCACACAGACAGAAGTATCTACAAGACTTTGGCAAAAAAGAGACCAACAAAAGATTCCTGCAGTACTCTGAAGGGGTAATCAAGTTCAATAAATGAACTCTTTTGTATTTTTATGCTATTGCTCATATAGTAGAGATGGCATCAATGTTGTCACCTAATACTGTATAGAACTGTACTGGAGGCAAAGTGGAACCTACTGATGCATTACATCAATCTCCATTACAGGCCAGCGTGGCCCTGAAATAGACATTGTATTACTTACATAATTAATCTACAGGTTCAGTCCTCCAACTCCTATCATTACTGGTGTTACATCGATACTGATACTGTATTAGTATTAGTTCTAGTAGATGGGTCCCAAATGACGTAGCACAATTTTTCATTACACATTATTTCACACCTGTATCGTGGGTGATATAACTGCTGAAATTGTTCTGTATACAGTAAACCCCCAATTATTACGTTCCAAGAGCACCCGTGTATAGTGAAAAACCACAAATATGTGATTAAAAATGCCTATTTTTGTAGTGTAAACCCTAAATAAGCCCCCAAATATGCTCCCAAAACACTTTAATTTCATTTTAAACTTTACCCTTAATACTTTACCATTAAAGAAAATGTAAAGGTAAACCTGTATTCGTACTGTACAGTTTACCTGAACTCCTGCAGTGCTAGAATGTAAATACAGATGTTACTTCTGTAGTAAAGACTGTACTGTAATTCATACATGGGCATTGTCTTTGGTATGCGCTGTCGTTTTCTTTGGTATAAGCAGGTAAATACAGTAATAAATGAATTTTATTTACAGTTATAAAAATACAGGTTTTTAAGAAGAACACAATGAAAAAAACGAGAAAACTCGAGACGCTCCACCTGGGAAATTCTGGACTGTGACTACCAGAGATACGTCACAGGGCAGCAGCCAATCAGCTGCAAGGAGAAATAAATAACATTCTCGGATTGGCTACTTTCAAACCTCCCATCTCTGAGTACAGCTGACTGTGACGTCCGGGCCTCGTGCGCCCCGGCCCCTCGTCCTCGTGCTAGTCGTTTATGTTTGGGGGCGCCACTGAGCAGCAGAGGTTCATTCCGTTCAGGTGTCTGATTGCCCAAACACAAACAACCAGGACGAGGACAAGGGGCTGTGGCGGACGAGGCCCAGACGTCACAAAAGCAAAAAAGGAGGTTACACAATTATTAGTTCGGTTTACAGAAAGAATCCGCGTGAGACTGATGTTGCGCCTGCTGAACCGCGATTAAGCGAAGTTTACTGTATAAACTTAGCCCTGCCTCAAATAAAAGCTGATATGACATACAAACAGTGTAAACATGCTAACACTTTATCCCCAAAAGAAGTCTAGTTAAAAGTGGGGCATTCCATCAAAATAAGCCAGTGTTCTTTCTTAAGGTTTTAGTGGAATATTCATTTTGGAGGGGAGCCTGTTGCTTTAAAGAAATGTATTTGTTTAAAGGAACATGCTCCCCTCCAAAATTAAAATGAAGAGAACAGCAAAACACACCGATGCCAAGCTCAGCCAGTTGGAAGGTTTTTCATCAGATAAAATACAGCCAGTGTTTTATTTCATACTGCAGTATATTACTTTTAAATGAAAATGTGATATAATGTCAGTAATAAGTATACATGACCGAAATTGTGTAGTCCTCCTTATGTTACTGATACAATCGTTGATCAGTAGTACAGAACAAATACACTTTGAAAGTAATCATTCCAGCTCTGCTGTTGTTGCCCATTGTGTGTTTGAGCATGACGCACGTTTGTGTGTTTGTGTGTGTAGGTGGAGGTGGACTGGGAGAAGATCCAGGCCAAGATTGAGATGGAGCTGGCCAAAGAGAGGGAGCGAGCAGCAAACCCGTCTGTCAGGAGCAGCATGACCTCTCGCCGCTGAGCAATTCCAAGGTTTTTTTGCAGGACTTTATCCTGATATTGGACACCCGCTGCAGTAAACCAAATCAGACCAAGCTGGGTTACGCCACTGGCTAATTCAGAGATGCCTTATATTTACTACATCCACCTTGAGAACGTGAATATTAATGGTATATATGTATATATATATATACACCCACACA
>JBBPCX010000040.1:29171286-29184536 GCA_037974365.1 Hydrocynus forskahlii | reverse complement strand
TGTACTGTACACTGAACCACACACTGTACTGCACACTGTACTGTACACTGAACCGCACACTGTACTGCATACTGTACTGTACACTGAACCGCACACTGTACTGCATACTGTACCGCACACTGAACTACACACTGCACCACACACTGTACCGTGTATGTGTACTGTACACTGAACCGCACACTGTACTGCATACTGTACCGCACACTGAACTACACACTGTACCACACACTGTACAGCACACTGTACTGCACACTGAACCGCACACTGTACCGCACACTGTATCACACACTGTACTGTACACTGAACCGCACATTGTACCACACACTGAACCGCACACTGTACTGCATACTGTACCGCACACTGAACTACACACTGTACCACACACTGTACTGCATACTGTACCGCACACTGTAATGTACACTGAACCGCACACTGTACTGCATACTGTACCGCACACTGTACCACTTACTGTACCATGCACTGTACCGCACACTGTACTGCACACTGTACCACGCACTGTACCGCACACTGTACTGCAAACTACCACACACTGTCCCATGCACTGTTCTGCACACTGTACCACACACTGTACCGCGCAGTGTACCGCACACTGTACTGCATAAAATACCACACTCTGTACCGCACATTGTACCACACACTGTACCGCACACTGTACCACGCACTGTACCGCACACTGTACCACGCACATTGTACCGCACACTGTACCACTCACTGTACTGAACACTTTACCACGCACTGTACCGCGCACTGTACCGTACACTGTACTGCACACAGTACCACACTCTGTACCGCATACTGTACCTAGCACTGTATCCCGCACTATACCGCACACTGTAACACACACGGTTTGTGTGTGTGTGTGTGTGTGTTATTGTGTGTGTGTGTTTGTGTGAGTGTGTGTGTGTGTTATTGTGTGTGTGTGTATGAATGTGTGTATGTGTGTGTGTATGAGTGTGTGTGTGTGTGTGTGTGCGTGTATGTGTGTGTGTGTGTGTGTGTTATTGTGTGTGTTGGCAGGCAGCAAATCCCATGTGAATATTTAATGGCCGGATAATTCTGGAACACAGGCACACACAGACAGTTACACACCCGCACTTATGACCTGCCCGACACACAGCGTAATTAAGAAACAGTTTTCCTCTTTTCCGTGGCGAAAGAGCAGGACACCACGTATCCGCCAGCAACCGTACGGGTTAAAAGCTTTTATACGCCTCATTAAAATATATGATCTCCCTGCTCAGCCAGTGATGGAGACAGATTACACCCCACTGCAGCCCTCGACAGCAATCCATGCCAGACCACTAACACACAGGCCTGAATACAGGAGAAACACACACACACACACACAAACACACACACACAGTCTCACAGCAGTGTGTAAGAGAGTTTAGAGTGCTCTGATGGGAAAAATCGGAGAGGGTGAGAGAGAGAGAGAGAGAGAGAGAGAGAGAGAGAGAGGGAGAGAGAGAGAGAGAGATTGAGAAGGGGAGAAAAGAGAGAGACAGAAAGAAGGGAAGAAGGGGCAGAGAAAGTGAGAGAGGGTGATAGGGAGAACGAAAGAGGAGAGAGAGCAAGAGAGAGCAAGAGAGAGCAAGAGAAAGGTGGACTGTTAAGGGTTTGACACTGATTTCTACATCGATGCTGGAGTTGCTCCTCTGCTTGAGTCTCGCTGAGGGAAATGAAGCCACTTAATGAGCTTTGATCGGAAAAGGAACTGTTTCTAAATATCTAAATATAAAACAGCCTGGGAGGCAGAAAAAAACAAGCCAGGCTCCCACTCGAATTTGCACAAATTGTAAAATTATATGTGCGAAAGTGTGAAGGCGAAGCAGGGCACCGATGAGTCAGGAATTACCCCGCGCCTGGCCCGAGCCGGCTTTGAAACTAAATTCGCAAACGAGTTATTGATAAAAACCTGGAGAGAACAAAGAAAATGCAGCCCACCCAGAACAGCCTCCTGTCTTCGTGGGCTCTGATTCTGAAACAGCGCATGGCCTCTGACAGCCGGGCCAGAACTGCTCTGCAGCTCCGACAGAGAGGAGTTGTGTTAAACGACGAACAGGAGGTGAAGTATTGATCTTCGCTTGGAGGAGCGGCCTCCTCGTCGAGAGCTGCTCCGGCATCTCCGCACTCGCAGGAATCAAACACCGCTTCGATCAGGCTGTCTGACAGAAATACTCCGTTCTCGGGGAGTGGGAGGGACCCCATCTCACCCCCTCCCACCCCACTCTCCGCTCATTTCCCTCATTTCCGCAGTTCAACCGGAACTTTCTTGTTGTGCTGAACTCTCCCGGCCCCTGAGGGATGAGTGGGCAGACCCTTCCCTGTGTCTCAATTTGGAAACTCGGCATTGCGTTCTTCCTCAAAACACAGATATCTTCACTATCTAGAGCCTGGAGCACTGAAGCTGTGGACATGGCCAATTAATATTTTGTGGCCCTTTTATTGACTCTACGGGCCAAAAACTACTAAAGCCAGCCAATTCAAGTTCACATTCCTACTTTTAAAATCCAATAATTGCTCAGAGATGAGTGACATGTTGTTAGTTGTGAAGTGTGAATAGTGAAATGAGAGTCATTTTCAACAGGAGGTTCAATTCTTGGCCAAAAAAAAGGCACCACTCTACACCGTGAGTCCTTGGGCCAGACTCATAACGCAACATTCACCTACATCAATAATACAACTGTAAAGTACTGAGCAAAAATGCATTTTTCAGCATCAACGATCCCTAAACACACTGTAAATGCAGTCAAAGCACCTCAATAGACAGAAGGAATACTATCCATCATGGATTGGCCTCCCAAAAGCCTAGATCTCAACATTATTGAAACAAAGTGGTATAATCTGGACAGAGAATGGAACAAAAGGCAACCAACTTCCAAAGAAGGGATTTGGAATGTCCTTCAAGAAGCCTGGAGAACAATTCCTGAAGACACTTAAAGAGATGATGGGAAAGCTTGTCAAAGAGAGTTCAGGCTATGAAAGATGATCATAACAGAGCTCAGAACAAACACTGACATTAAAGCTTAATTATATAAAGCCTCTTAGTGTTTATACTGTATTTACATGTATATTTGCAAATGTTGCAGTAAATCTCTGTACCAACATAATGCCTCAGTTTCCTACAAAATATAAAGAAACGAAAGGTCGCTCAAGACTTTTGCACAGTACTGTAAGTCGCTCTGGCTAACGGAACATGTGGTCTGCTTGGGTTTGGGCAGGCTGGTCCCAATCAGAACCAGATCAGGAGCCTTGAGCAGACTCCCATTGCGTCTATTTCGGTCTTCAACAAAAGCGAGAGCGCGAAGGGTGTTGAGCATTCCACTGCTTGAGGAACGTGTTAGCTCATAAAACAAGGGAGAGATTTGGAGATAAGAATAAAAAAGAGCACTGAGGGGAAGAGGAGGAGGAAGGAGGAAGTCAATTGATTCCAAAAGGCGAGATTATAGTGTGAACTCTTGCTTAAGACGCCCGCATGACAGGGAACCGCAAAAGGTAGCCCGCAGCTATGTGCTTATTTAACACTTTGGCAATGTTTCCACTGGAGGGATGGAGGGATGGAAGGATGGCGGGGGAGAGGATGCAGTTATTCCTGAATTTCATGCAAATTTCATGCTCAGTGTTCATTAAATCTCAATATCTGAGTTTATTCTAATGAGCTTTACACTCATTACAGATTACAGACTGAATATCGGAAAAAATACAGAAACTCAAGGTCCAGTATAGGGTCCAGAACCAGGTCAAGCACAAAGCCCAGCACCGGGTCCTGCACCTGGTCCAGGACCACTACAGGGTCCAGCACCGGGTCCTGCACCTGGTCCAGGACCAGTAACAAGTGCAGCACTGGGCCCAATATCGAGTCCAGCACAATGTATAGTACCAGCACTGTGTAAAAGATGCATGAAGCTTCTTGTCTTGTTGAACGCGCTGTGGTTCACTCCTTGTGGATGGCCACGCTTGTTCAGAACAGAATTTGGATCAATGAGAACCCTAAAGCATCGCTGATTTCTGTTTCTTGGTCAAAATGGTTATTTGGGCAGAGCAGACGGAGACCGCCAGAGACTTGCCTTTTTATGATGCCCTTGTGTGTAGGAGATACATTTATCTACAGAGATTTTTTTATTCATCATGCCTGTAATTGTATTTAAACCTTGTAAGTTCAGATCTATACATCGTCATAGAAATGTTGTTCAGATTAGTCTCAACAGGACGACTGGACCATCAAGTGCAGATGCTTTAATCAGATAAAGTCAACAAGCTATTGAAACAAACTTAAACACGGAAAAGAGCCTAATAAATCTCTCTTCTGTTTTACAAATCACTCTCTGTGTGAATGACTGAATGACTCAGCTCCATGCCTGTTTTTATGATTCACTGAAAAGCTGCAGGTTCGGCAATTCAGAAGATTTAGAAGTGAGTTCATTACCAAAACTTTGCTGTATAAACTGTTGGTTTGTTTTTTTATGAGCTAAAATTGCAGCCTGTTTTTTGCACTAGGGGGCGTGCAGCAGAAGGTAAAGGCATCATTGTTTGGCCAACTTGTTAACAAAGATTTCATTATGAAGATGTAATATAGTGCAACAACAAAATGCCCAAAACTGACCATTTTTTAAGCTCCAATATAGTGATTAATCCCATCTCTTCTACTCCATCATTATTCAGAATCTCAAATTTGATCCGAGGTGAGTAGACGGTGCCTTAAAAAAAACCACCATCTGTATTTGAAATACAGAATGAACGAATATGAGTTTAATAAAGCATGTGTATATATCATACGGCCAACGGGGGTATATATCAAATATACAGTTTATTCAATGAGTGCATCTCAAACATGCAGACAATGAGTGTATATATCAAATACAGTACTGTGCAAAAGTCTTAAAGCCATCTCTAATATCTTTACAATTACAACTTGCTTCGAAAGTCCTTCATGAGGCCTAAGGAACTGTTCCTCAAGACTACATTAAAGGGGACCTATTATGCAAAACTCACTTTAGTTATAATAGGTCTATGGGCTATACAAAACATGTTCATGAAGTTCTTTGCACAAAATCACTCTCACATAAAAAGATCTCACCAGCTTTATTCTTCACAGTTTCAGTCCCATTCAAAATGAGCCCTTTGGATGGAGGGCTCCCATGTGACGTCAGTAGCGGGCCAATTTGCATAGAACCGCCCCTCATCTGTCGAGACTCCACCCACTAGCCTGTTGCTTGTCACCCCTTTCAGCGGCCAATTTGGGTCTTTGCAGCTTTATGTATGCTGAATTCAGCCGTGCCTGACCACTGCAGTGGCAAAAACTCACTCCGCCCAGCTGACCAGTACTCTCTCAAAACACAATAAAACAACATCCGCTATTAAGGCAAAGAAATTAAAATACACCAATCACAGCGTAAAATGCATGTTTTGTTCCCGTGGACGTATATATGGTAAGGCGCGCTCCACTGCACCCCAACACAAGATTAGTTAAAGATCCGCCATTACGTCTGCTAGTCTTACGAGCACGAATAAGCCGAGCGCAATGTCTACCGGCACACATGAAGTGTTGTGTTCATGTTGCTCTGGGTCTGACTAGGGGTCGAACATGTAGGGCTGGATACCGCCTGTATTCTGCCTTTTCCACGTGTGTTAAGTGTCCCAATACTTCTGTCCACCTAGTGTATCTCTCACTCTTTCTCCCTCCCTTCCTTCAGCCCGGTCACATTACATGCTAGGACCACTGTCACTTATTGAAGGGATGGAAGGAAAGCAAGAAAGAAAGAAAGAAAGAAAGAAAGAAAGAAAAACACTTTCACTGGTGTTAAGGACATGGATTCTAATGTAAAATCCAGAAGTTAAATGCGCAGCTTAAGCATGGGATGGGTGGGGCGTGAACCTTTATGTGAGAGTGATTTTGTGCAAAGAACTTCATGAACATGTTGTGTATAGCCCATAGACCTATTATAAGGTTTTTTGGTTTTTTTTTAAGTGAGTTTTGCATAATAGGTCCCTCTTAAACACATAAGAACATCTGGATCTATGCATGCAGAATTGAAGAAATGAGGGGGGCTCCAAAACTTTTGCACAGTACTGTACATCATATATGCAGTCACTGAGGCTATTTATCATACATACAAGATGTTAAGTCATTAACGATGCACAAATAAGCTCCACTTACTGGAAAACTCAACATTTGCAACGTAAGGAAGAACATTCTCGTATCATTAATTCCGCAAGACTGCCTGAAAAAACAAAAAAGGTATTTGTGGAAATGCAACTAAAGGGCATTCGAGGGTTACATAACGCCCAAAAACAATGCGCCCATAGGACGTACCCATCAAAAGAATTCGTTTTATATGAGCTCCGGCTGCATTGTGCTGCCCTGCCTATAGCGCCCATTCTAAAGTCTTCTGGAGACCGAGTCACGTGGGGATGTGGTGAAAGCCCATCAGCGCTTTGTGGGCCTCTGGGCCCATGTTGCTGGCTCAGGGCTTTTCACAATAGTTCTTTGAGGTCAGGTCGGGTATAAAATGCACATCAAAGTGTCTGCTCACCAGTGGAACACGCACTGTCTAACAAGGCCAATCATCTAACCATCACCATGGGCAGGGTAAGCAGTGAGTAATGTTTGGAAACTGTTAGAAGACCCACATAAACAAGCTGATCTTTAAAGATGCATCCTTTCCCTCCACAAACAGGTCACCTTCTACGAGGACAGGAACTTCATGGGTCGCTCCTATGACTGCAGCAGCGACTGTTCCGATATGTCCTCCTACATGAGCTGCTGCCGTTCCTGCAGGGTGGAGAGTGGCTGCTGGATGGTCTACGACCGCCCCAACTTCATGGGCAACCAGTATTTCATGAGGAGGGGCGAGTACCCTGACTACATGAGCATGTGGGGCATGAGCGACTGCATCAGGTCCTGCCGCATGATCCCCATGGTATGTGCATTGAAGTATGTTTGTGTAAAGACGTTAAGTGTTCTCCCAGAAAAGCTTCTCACATTGTTCTTCTCCAATACAGCACAGAGGCTCTTATAGAATGAGGATCTACGAGAGGGAGAACTTCATGGGCCAGATGATGGAGGTGACTGATGACTGCGATTCCATCATGGACCGCTACCACTGGTCCGGCGGCTGCCACTCCTGCCACGTGATGGACGGCCACTGGCTGGCGTATGAGCAGCCCCACTACAGGGGCAGGATGTGGTACTTCAGGCCCGGAGAGTACAGGAGCTTCAGGGACTGGGGCGGCATGAGGTTCATGAGCATGAAGCGCATTATGGAGTCCTGGTACTAAAGGAGTCTGGCCATAATCTTTTTCCACTGTGCAAAAATTGGCAATTTTGAATAAAACAATGAATTTTGAAAAAAAATTATGATTCAGTGCACCTGTCTTCTGACTCTTCATTAACTCTCATCAGTTGCGTGGACACAATAAGGTTATTCAGAATGTATTTGGTGCTTTCAATAATTAATAAAAGAAGGGTTCACAAGGGTTCACTGAGGTACTTCCTGCCAGCAAATACACAAATTAATATTAAAATAAATGCTAACAAACAAGCAGACATTAAATAACACAATTTTTTTGTTCAAATTATTTTGTGAGCTGGTGAAAAGAACACAGGCTCTGTTTCAGGTTTCTCCTCGATATCTCCAGCCATACATCAGCAGCTCCTGATGTAAGTATTATTGAACCAGGTATTTAAGGTATTTGGTGAGAATTATAATGTAATACTGGGGTTCTACATAGACATCCATACAATCACTATTTACAGTATTACTATTATTTGTATATATTCCAATGAAAGCGTTTAAAAGAATTTACAAGATCTGCTGTTAACATCTTGGCGCAGATACCACAGACCACCTTTCAGGTCTTGTGAAGTTCATGCCTCTCTGGGTGAGGATGATGTCATTTTTCTACCAGACCATTTAAAAACTACCATTTGTCTTTTCCCATGCTTGACTTGACTTTATTTTACAGAAGAGCTTAGCTCTTGACTAGCTTTCTGAAAGGGTCAAACTTCAAATAAGCGTTTTCTGCAAAAAAATACAGTGGAAAAACAGCTGATAAATTATTTTTGCTCTTAAAACACTGTCAGAAAACAATTTAGAGGCAAAGCCATCACATGATTTAATGAAAGGAAAACTTTCCCACCATGTTTTACTGAAAACTGGCATTCATTAGGCTACATATTACCTACATAAGTCAACTGACATCAATCCATATTGACATTTATAAAGGTTTACTCCAGCAAGAGTGAGGCTTCTTTGGTCAATTTCACTCCAATGTAATGACAGTGGAATATGCCTTTATTAATATATTAATAAGGTTATATGTATTAATATTAATAAGGTTAATGTCGCTATCAAAAGGCTTATATAGAATATGAACCCTTGTGAGCACTAAATTACAGAAAAGTGGTACCATTCAGTCTTAAATATGTGATGTGATCATTCTTAATATGAGGGGGATGAACTAGGAAGGCTATGAGTATGACAAGCATTCCATGCCAGTGTTTGTTAAATTCCTACACAAGCACCTCATTCTGATTTATGAGGTACTGATTAGTGATAACCTAACTCAAATCTTATTTAATGAGGAAAAGTATAGAAACCACGTCTGTAATCGACACTCACCTCTCGCAATGTGACCAGTTGGATAGTAAAACACTGCTAGACGTTTGTCAAAGGTAATTACTGCCATTTTGTTTAAGAGTGAACGAGAGATTTGTTCTATTTGAATTATTGAAGTTCTGTAAAAACTGCATAATTTCTCTTATTTTGATGTTTTTTTCATTTCCTTTAAAATTATGCTTTAAAAACAATATATGTGTTTGGAAATTAGGATAAATGTTGTCAGCAGTTCCTAAAAACTGAGGCAAAGCTGTTCAGTTCAATACTTGCACCTACAAAAGATAAAACCTGAGAAACTGAACATTTCTGCAGAGGTCCCTTATTTTTTTCCAGAGCCGTGTTAGGAATACATGTGTCTTAGTGAGGATGATGTCTTTGATAGGAAAGAAAGTAGCAAAAAGGGGCTAATTAATTATTTTCTGTCTGAAAAGATCAAACTATGTTGTTTTTGGAGAAAAGAATGAGGAGAACATAATCAGACACCAATCTCAGACACAACTAAACCAGGCTGAGGGGAAACGAGACTGTAATGATCAATATGAGGCGAGTAAAAACACGCAGAGTGGATGTTCCTCCACGCAGCGAGTCAGTCGGGGATCTGATAACACCTTCAGATATGAATCTCAGAGATCTGCTTACAAACACACAGAACTAGGCACGATGGGATATGATGTCATTATGGTGATATACAGTAGCATCTATTAAAAAAATGTTTAAAACTGTGTATCTGGGCAAAGAGTGTGTGTTTGATGCAGAAAACGTTTGATGCTCAAAATTTTGGCACTGTTCTGTATATCATACATACAGTCACTGAGGGCATTTATTACATATCTTAGATGTTATTAAGTCATTAACGAGGCACAGATAAGCTCCTCTTATTAGAAAGCACAACAATTGCAAGGTGAGGAATGATGTTCTCGCATCATTAACTCCACAAAACTGCCTGAAAAAATAAAGACAGAACTTGAAAAGATGTGAGAAGATTCAGCAGTTATTTTTGTTGTGACTTTTTGGGAGAAATAAGGTGTTAAACTGGTTTGTATTTATTCTAATGTTAGTGGCTATTTTTTTAAACAAATATGTGTTCAGTACTCAGATAAAAACTTTTATGTATCATTTTATCAGAGGGCCTAAGACTTTTAAAGGCCTGGGCAATATGATGATATGTACTGTTATTGTGATACACCACCTTACATCACAGTACACTGTTATGGTATTTGATTGGTTTCTGGTTCTGTTTTGTCCATCAGAAATATGGAATATTGAGATAACATATCGATATACTGAAGTATTGTGATATTTTTTCCCATATCGCCCATCCCTAATGTCACAATACGCTCTCCTGAGTGTATGATGGGTGCGACTCTGAACAGCCAAATGTGACCAATCAGAGAGCCTGAAAACAACAACAAAGTACAATAACCATATAAACTGCATAGTAACAAAAAGATGACTGGATGCAGGCCCATCACAACATTATTATTATTTTTATCTATTTTTGTTTCTTTAAGTATCATGATGACGCAGGTTGGCCATATTGGCCCAGGCGTGCAGAGAACAGGCTTAGATGTTTCCATGACACACACACACACACACACACACACACACACACACACACACACACACACACACACACACAGGGGGTGAGGTGAGGTGGGGAGTGTAATCAGGCCATCACAGATTTCATTTTCTCATTCAGCTTTGCCCTACACCAGATCTAGACTTAATTTCATTATGGAATCTGAAGGCTTTTATTGCACCTATCAGGTTTTGTTGCTCTCCAACAAATTGCTCCTGACTTCATTTGAATATGTGTGCGGAGACGCGCCGTGGGGACGGAGGGAAGGGCAGACTCACAAAATTTACTATCTGCACAACCCAGCACTATTCCCCATTAAAATCTCCACAGCCTGTATGTGTGTGTGTGAATGTACATATATAAATATGTATATGCATATGTAAACCTCAATAACATATAAAGATCGACAACACTGATCTGATATATTCATCTTGCCGTCTCTGTATCTTCATCTCCATCAGCGCATATTTCTTTAATGTGACAGGACCCCTTCATATGAGACTTTAAATTATGACTCTGAACCCAAAGTTATTTATTTATTTTTTAGCTGTCAATCAGCCACTTCTAATGCTGATGCCTCTGACAAGCAGGGCGGTGGTGATTACTCACTTAAACTCGATTAAAAAAAGAACTGAATTGATATTTTGCGGGTTGTTTTGATGACTGTTATATGATCCATGAGTGTGGGAAAACACTACATGAGAATAAGAGGAATTAGCAATATTAATAGTGTTAGGAATATTATTTTTGTTTATCTTTGTCCAGTGAAGTATTGGCTAGATATGGTTTGATTAATTTTTGTTTTTTGACCACTAATTACTGAAATACTCTCAAAATAACTGGTAGATCACTCCGTTACTAAAAGGGAAGCGTTAGGTCCTTCTAGGACAAGGAATGTCTTAATGATTACTTAATGGGAACCAAAAATATGTCATTTACAGGTTCCCAGTAATCATTTTTATTTCATATGGTCATCAGGCTTGTTGTTGTTCAAGTCTGTAAGTATTACAGTCAACTCTTTATATTGGTAAATAATGATTGGAAGCAAAAGGGTTAAAGTCTTAAAACATCTAAAGGAAAATTATTGTTCTCTGTTGTGTCTATATATTTTCTGCCAAACGGGTTCTTCCACTGATCAGGCCTCTAGAAGCTGGACTGAAGGTCTTACACCTCAGATTATCTACTAACATCAGACAAAACATATGGAATGCCTTTTCAAGCTTTAGACGTCTGTGTTTAATTTAAAATGGCTCAAAAATGAATCACCGTTAGAATCACCGTTAGAAACCCCATAGAGACGCTAACAGAAACGAGCATTATGGACAGGGTGGGTTTCTCTGAAAGTCAACATACTATTAAAATGAACACTATCATCCCTACAGATCACCAGACACAACCACCTTTATCACCAATTTACATTAAAGTCATTCATTTCGGCATAGAGCTGTGTACAGTACTAGAGCTGCGTACAGCGCTGCTGATGCCGTCATCCCTCGTTTGGAGAACATCTGTCGAGAAACCGAAACCAGAATGAGCCTCACCTTCCTCTTTTATCTTCCGTGCCTCCTCTTCTTTCTTCTCCTTTGCTTTCAGCACCTCGTCTGTTTTAGCTGGTTGAGAGACAGAGAGAGAAAAGAAAGAGAGAGAGAGAGAGAGAGAGAGAGGGAGAGAGGGAGAGAGAGAGAGACATTATGTAACTCATATTCGTGGTTTATTTCACTGCAGATAACAGAACAGCTGCTTTATTAGGACGAAGATATGGATTATAGAACTTTGGCCTAATAAATGGCGTCAGATAATCGTCGACTGAAAAGCACTTCATTGTCGTCATACCTACGTCCGCCGCTTCTTCGGGCGGATCAGAAGCTGTTTGTCTGCGTCCTAATTAAAAGCTTAAGAGCAATCCCAGCGCCGAGGAGACGCTTTTTGTGTACGACTATTTGGGCAATTCATTTAGGCTGTTGACTCGTCTTCTCTCTGCTCTTCTCCGAATAATGAAGATGTTAGTGGAGATTAAGAAATATGGCGGGGAGTGTGGCGGGACTATCAATACAGCCTGTAAATTAATTACGCCTCTGTTCCTGCGCATCATTTATTCCGAAGCGCTCCCGTCTCCCAAGAGCGATCCGCCTTTATTGCTATTTTGCCGGGCTGATGAGCGCAGCCACGTGAAATTGAGTCCCTTATAACATTACCCCCGATGAGTTTCAACTTTTTAAATAAAGACGGAGCGCGAACGGGAGAACAGCAGCACCCGACAGTCATTACGGAACTCGGGTACAGTCGCTGCAAATATAAGTGGATAACCGGGAGGAGGCTGATTGGGTTACCAAGCGGGGGTTTGTTACCCCCCCTCATGCGTAGGTGGGCAAGACTTTAAGTGTCAAAGGAAGATTTAGGCTGGACATTCAGTTCTAGATTTGTCACTGTCTGTACAGCTGTAGTGTAAGCAGGTTTCAATCAGTTCTAGATACGTCACTGTTTGTTGATCCGTGGTATGAGCAAGTTTCAGTCAGTTCTAGAAATCAATGACTGTAGAGCCGTAGTGTAAAGAGGTTTCAGTCAGTTCTAGATATGTGACATATTGTAGGTGTGTGTAAGAGTGTATGTCTCAAATGAAGAATTAGACAGGACATTCAGTTCTAGATACACCACTAATTGCAGAGCTGTAGTGTAAGCAGATTTTAGTTCAGGTTTAGATGTATAATTGAATGTACAGCCGTAGTACGAGCAGGTTTCTGTCAGTTCTAGATCCGTCACTGAGTGTAGAGCCGTAGTATAACCAGGTTTGAGTGAGTTCTAGATACATCACTGACTGAAGAGCCGTAGCATGAGCAGGTTTTAGTCAGTTCTAGATATGTTTCACTCAGTTCTACAATACTTGAGCCACCCCTCATTTCTTTGAGCCACCTTGTTGATACAAAAACACTATTTTATTATTATCTTAGGCATATTGAGTAGATTAAATGAAAGAAATGGGAACAAATGTTTTACTGACAGGCTGCAAAGTGTCTAAAGATACAAGGAGCCTA